>CAXHSM010000686.1:0-21000 GCA_964019185.1 Maratus speculifer
ATATTTTTTTTTTCGGGGATTGCTATTTTAATAAAGAACTAATTAAGAAGGGTTCATTCATGGTGAATTAATGAATTAATTTTTTTTTTTGGGGAGTAATTTTGTTAAGATTGAATTATTTTTTCATTTTTTGGAGTTTTAAGCGGATATTAATGTTTAATAGGGGGACTTTAATTTTTTTTGCAATGAAATTGACGCGCGCTCGTTAATCTAACCGTTCGGAGTTTGTAATTTTCTTCGAATCATGTGTGCATTTTGGTTTAGAATATCTTAGAAAGACTTCCACCACGTTTATATCTATCCAATATCATAAATAACACATGCTGGTAATGGGAATTTGGGAATAACAATTTTAAATATTTATTGAATGAAGGAACTTTAAAATTATTTCGAGTACTATTTTTAGTCAACTATGTTATACACTTGATATTTTAGAATAGTTAAAAAATAACTTTAAAATTTGAATGAAAAAATATGTTTCAAAATGGGATTTTACGTGCTAGCATTGAATCGCACTCGTCGCCCTAACGGTTTAGAATATGTGGTTTCCTTCGAACCTTGGTGAAAATTTAATTGAATTGATTATTATTATTATTTTGTATGTGTTGTATATATGTGTGCGTATGTATGTTTGTGTGTTTTATGCATGTATGTGTGTGAATATATGTTTGTGTGTTGTATGTATGTGCGTGTGTTGTATGTATGTACGTATGTATGTGTGTTGTATGCATGTATTTGTTGTATGTATGTGCGTGTAATTTTTTGTCGATAGGTGTGATCTTTAGCTGAAAGTGACCTAGGGTCAAAACTTTTACCCAGGAATCGCCACGGGGAGGCAGATCACTTGATTCCGGTATTACACACATTCACATACATTATTTCGAGCGATATTTTTAGTGAAACATAATATGCAAATGAATTTGTAAAATAATTAAAAAAATAACTTTAAAATTTAAATGAAAGAATGTTTTAAAATGTAATTTTACGTACTAACATTTAATCGCGCTCGTCGGTTTTTACTGTTTGGAGTCTGTCATTTTCCTTTAACCTTGGAAAACCTTGCGTCAATAAGGATATTTCAGAAAAACCCCCACTTTGGGTACTCTTTTAAATTAATATTTGTAATGAGATGTGTTCGCGCGCGTCGGCCTGACTGTTTGGAGTATCAACATAAAATCATCAAATTAATACAAAATATTTCAAATAGTTAGAAAATGAATGGTTAAAACCGCCAAATAAGAACAAAATACTTTAAGCAATGAGAAAATAAATGTTTAAAATCAACAATTTAACATTTAAAGGTTTTATCTTCAGATCAAAATAATTTGTGAAAAATGCTTTTAAATATTTTTAAAACTGCATTGAAAATAATATTTTTCATACCTTAACATCAAAAAAGTGTTAAATCCAAATCGATGAAGAGTTTAATAATTATTTTCTCAAAGAGAGGATACTAAATTCATTGCAGTATATGTGTGTGTGTGTGTAAACATAGATGAATCATTCTTATCTGTTTATCTGATAGCGTTTTCCGAAAAGGGTTGAATCAGAGCTGATAGGAACTGAGGTTGATGTGTTATCTTAATTAATCTTAATGAGTACTATATCTAATTAAAATTATTTGACTTGAAATAAAATAACGTCTTTTGAGCAATATCTTTTGAAAACTTAAGATATAATTATTTAAATCAAATTAGAGGAGTTTTTTTTTCTCATCGATTTATTTTAAATAAAACTAAAATATTTATTTTTTTTCTGTACTTTGTTAGCAAAATAAAGAGTGTATCACATTCATTTCGGCTTTAACTGTTTGAAAATTTAAATTAACCTATAATTAAAATGATTACATAAGGTTGAGTATGTGATCTTTTAAATGAAATCTAGTTAAAAACGGAATACGCATTCATATAAAACTTTAAATACTTATGGTGTTGTGTATAATGTAATGTATGTATTAAATATCAAATGAAAAATATGAATCAACAATAAATGAAAGACATTAGCATTAATAAAATATTAATTAAACATTGCATTGATTAAAAACTTAATGAAAAATATTAATTTGGGAATACGCATTCATATAAAACTTTAAACATTTATATTGTTTTTGTATATAATATTATGTATTTATTAAATATTAAAAGAAAAATATGAATTAACAATAAATGAAAAATATCAATTAACATTAATAAAATATTAATTAAACATTGTATTGATTAAAAACTTAATGAAAAAAATTAATATGGGAATACGCATCCTTATAAAAATTTAAACATTTATGCTTTTGGGTATAATATTACGGATGTATTAAATATTAAATGAAAAATATGAATTAACAATAAATAAAAAATATTAATTAACATTAATAAAATATTAATTAAACATTGTGTTATTTAAAATATAGATTAAAAATTTAATGAAAAATATTAATTTCTCATGTAATTAAAATAACACTTTATAAATTAATGAATTAATAATAAATGAAACATGTTCATTCGAAACAACTTGAGAAATACTAATTTGTAATGAAATTAGAAAATACCAATTAATTAAATATTAATTAAAAATTAAATGAAAACTATTTATGAGAGACACATTGAAAAATATTCTCACCTAAAACATTTATTCACCAGTCCTTAAATCCAACCTTCATCGTTGCTTACCTGTTAGGAAATGTCTGATAACAACAATTCTTATCTTTGACGGTTTTCCCGAAGGTTGACTCACTAGATAAGTAACAATGACAAGTTCAAATCTGAAATTAAGAGTTTATTCATATCGAATATAATTAATATAACATGCAATTAAAAAGAGACTTAATTTATTTAATACGTCATAATTAAGAATTTAATTTAATCCTGAATATAATTTTTTAAAATCTTATTAATAGAATAAAAAAGAAATTCTTTTCAACATTTTCAAGAAACATCAAGTTATCGAATACTTAATAGATTATTTTTTTAATGAATGTGTAATTAACATTTTTAAATGATTTTTTCTAATTAATTAGTGTTTAATTAAAATTTTCATAATTAAAATAAATATATCAAATAAAAAAGGAATTCTTTTCAAAATTTTCAAGAAACACAAGTTATTATTAAGTAATATTTTGAATAACTACAAACTTTAATCATGATGAGTCATCACTGTGAATGATCTTTTCTTCTCATATGTTATAAAAACAAGTTTAAGTACCCAAATTTATTGATATATTTCATTGTGTGTTGGATCCTTCTTTACTAATCTCGTTAAAATTATTCATTTACCAATGATTTAAACTTCACATTTTAAAGTTATTTATATAATATACTAATATTTGACTATTAAATATCAAATAATGGATATGCACTTTTTACACTCACATCTTACAATATACTTAGTAACCAAATTTAATGATTTTTAAGCATGTCTTCTTAAATTTTTTTCAATGAAAGACTATCACAGTTGAATATTTAGCTTTCTCTTCATAACTTTATCGAAAAATATGTAATGCATACCACACGATTTCATTAAATGAATCAATCATAACCCAATTCAAACTTCACATTTTCAATGTTTTATATATACTAGTGTTTATCAAATAGGTGTTTATTCTGAACAATCATTACTTAGTATATTGATGAAAAGTTTGTGTTGAACGGTTTTTAACTCAAATGGTGTGAGAAAAGGATATATTAGGACAGAAGTTATTAAATATAGAGTCTTTAAAGTTTATACCCGTGTAAGAATTGGCATTTCAAGAAACAAAGTTGTGTCACATTTGAAAGCATTCTTTATATTCGAAACGCACACGTGATCACGATCACATCACTGAAGAGTATAGAGAAGCTGTTTATGTTGTATATAATTTGAATTTTCATTAACACAATATTAGAGCCGAAGTTTTTCAACAGTTTGAAAAGTTATGATGCACAACGTCTGCACACGTTAACACAGAATAAGATTAGCTTATGCCCTTTCGATGATAAGCGTTATTTGCAGGTAAGATGCATTAACATAACAACATTTTCTTGATAATTTTTCTTGCAGGTTTCGAAACCACAAACATCTGATCATACTTCTCATTTTTAACACGCGACACTAACCATTGGACCATTAAAGCCCGTAATTTAGTAACTAAAAAAGTAAGAAAGATCATCGAAAGTGATTACTTCACACATGCAAAAAATAATTTTTATTGTGACTTATCAGTTAAAAATCACGAAGAAAAGAAAAAAATCACATATGTTTTGGATTACTTTGAGATTTTATGAGTCACCTCATCAGTTAAATAGACATATTCACTTCTTATGAAATGTATTTTATTTTAGTTTATCAGTCATAGTATGATTACTTATTAAAAATTTTAGTATCATTAAAAAAGTTTAAAAAAGTTAAATATATCAAAAATACAAGTTCGTGTTAAAGGTTTAAACAAATTGTTAAAATAATTTTACAAATCGTTACAAATTATTTAAAAATGATTCACTAATATTTAGTAATCGACAAATTTTAATAGCCATAATCATTTATATGTGATTAAAGTTTTCTGTTTTAACTGTTAAGTTATTAGATTCCCCCTTCAATTACATCTCATTGATAAGTTTTAATCAACCAACCATCTATTCAACTGTTTCCGCAAATAACTAGTATGTCAGTTAGATTTTCAGTTTTAACTGTTAAATTATTACATCCCCTCCCCTTCAATTTCATCTCATTGATAAGTTTTCAACAACCAACCACCCAACTATTTATCAACCCTAACAACCAGGTATTTGTTTGCCCTAGTAACCAAAAAGCTTTTATTGACACATGAACAAAATTTTTAAGATGCAAGACTTGTCATTTTTAATCGAAAAAACAATGACATATGTAATAATTTTTCCTTACTTAAATGAAACCTTTGCATGTGCATGGTAAAACTTGGAAAATTCATTTAATACACAAATTTAAAGTCAACAGACAAGGTCTGCATACTTCATTTAGTATTTTACTAACATTTTACCAAATATCTTAAGAAATCAACAAATTATTTTAATAAAAATTCTCATTTGTAAGTGACGTTACTAACCTAACTTGAAAAAATTAACTTGTCAAAGCAGGTTTTGATTATTCCAACTTAGTAATAATCATAAGTTTCATATGATAATCGACCTGTTTGGTTATTTCCCTGTATGGTTTTATAAAAAAAGTCTCACATGCAAATAACATAACTTAACTAACTTGAAAAAAATAACTTGTCAAAGCAGGTTTTCAATGATTCAGCTTAGTAATATTCATAAGTTTTATATGATATTCAACCTATTTGGTTATGTCTAAGCATATCTTTATAAAATTTATCTAAAAAACCTTTAATATCAATGTTTAAAAATATGTGAATAATTCAGTTAGTCTTTTAAAGATGATTATTTTCCCTTCTATTATTTAAAAAACATTTTTAAATAAAATTATTACTGATGTCAGTTTATCCCAGTGTTATGAAATGTGCAAGCGAAACTTTTCATTCTAATTTTCATATTTTATTATTTCAAATTATTTTTTTCAAGTTGTACTAAAATTTGGAAAAAAATATTTAATTTTCATGCATAATTAAATTGAAATACTTTAATAATAAAGACACATTTAACATTGTATACTCACCTAATCCAACACTTTCACAAATACACGTCCTTCTCACTCCAAGGTTTAGGAAGAAATGAGAGATTCAAAGTCCTTATCAGAAAATGTTATCAGATAATTTTATCTTAAGATAGGTGACGTCATAGAACATATGTCATCAACTGGTCACGTGATGTATATCATATGACCGATGCTTTGTTAATTAATTAATCTTATTAATTAATTATTAAGTATTAAAATAATATCAATTAATTCATTAATTAAATTAATTAATCTTATTAATTAATTTTATTAGAAATAATAATTAATTCTTTGTTATTAGAAATAATAATTATTTTAATAAGATTAATTAATTTAATTAATGAATTAATTGATAATTATTTTAATACTTAATAATTAATTAATAAGATTAATTAATTAACAAAGCATCGGTCATATGATATACATCACGTGACCAGTTGATGACATATGTTCTATGACGTCACCTATCTTAAGATAAAATTATCTGATAACATTTTCTGATAAGGACTTTGAATCTCTCATTTCTTCCTAAACCTTGGAGTGAGAAGGACGTGTATTTGTGAAAGTGTTGGATTAGGTGAGTATACAATGTTAAATGTGTCTTTATTATTAAAGTATTTCAATTTAATTATGCATGAAAATTAAATATTTTTTTCCAAATTTTAGTACAACTTGAAAACAATAATTTGAAATAATAAAATATGAAAATTAGAATGAAAAGTTTCGCTTGCACATTTCATAACACTGGGATAAACTGACATCAGTAATAATTTTATTTAAAAATGTTTTTTAAATAATAGAAGGGAAAATAATCATCTTTAAAAGACTAACTGAATTATTCACATATTTTTAAACATTGATATTAAAGGTTTTTTAGATAAATTTTATAAAGATATGCTTAGACATAACCAAATAGGTTGAATATCATATAAAACTTATGAATATTACTAAGCTGAATCATTGAAAACCTGCTTTGACAAGTTATTTTTTTCAAGTTAGTTAAGTTATGTTATTTGCATGTGAGACTTTTTTTATAAAACCATACAGGGAAATAACCAAACAGGTCGATTATCATATGAAACTTATGATTATTACTAAGTTGGAATAATCAAAACCTGCTTTGACAAGTTAATTTTTTCAAGTTAGGTTAGTAACGTCACTTACAAATGAGAATTTTTATTAAAATAATTTGTTGATTTCTTAAGATATTTGGTAAAATGTTAGTAAAATACTAAATGAAGTATGCAGACCTTGTCTGTTGACTTTAAATTTGTGTATTAAATGAATTTTCCAAGTTTTACCATGCACATGCAAAGGTTTCATTTAAGTAAGGAAAAATTATTACATATGTCATTGTTTTTTCGATTAAAAATGACAAGTCTTGCATCTTAAAAATTTTGTTCATGTGTCAATAAAAGCTTTTTGGTTACTAGGGCAAACAAATACCTGGTTGTTAGGGTTGATAAATAGTTGGGTGGTTGGTTGTTGAAAACTTATCAATGAGATGAAATTGAAGGGGAGGGGATGTAATAATTTAACAGTTAAAACTGAAAATCTAACTGACATACTAGTTATTTGCGGAAACAGTTGAATGGATGGTTGGTTGATTAAAACTTATCAATGAGATGTAATTGAAGGGGGAATCTAATAACTTAACAGTTAAAACAGAAAACTTTAATCACATATAAATGATTATGGCTATTAAAATTTGTCGATTACTAAATATTAGTGAATCATTTTTAAATAATTTGTAACGATTTGTAAAATTATTTTAACAATTTGTTTAAACCTTTAACACGAACTTGTATTTTTGATATATTTAACTTTTTTAAACTTTTTTAATGATACTAAAATTATTAATAAGTAATCACACTATGACTGATAAACTAAAATATAATACATTTCATAAGAAGTGAATATGTCTATTTAACTGATGAGGTGACTCATAAAATCTCAAAGTAATCCAAAACATATGTGATTTTTTTCTTTTCTTCGTGATTTTTAACTGATAAGTCACAATAAAAATTATTTTTTGCATGTGTGAAGTAATCACTTTCGATGATCTTTCTTACTTTTTTAGTTACTAAATTACGGGCTTTAATGGTCCAATGGTTAGTGTCGCGTGTTAAAAATGAGAAGTATGATCAGATGTTTGTGGTTTCGAAACCTGCAAGAAAAATTATCAAGAAAATGTTGTTATGTTAATGCATCTTACCTGCAAATAACGCTTATCATCGAAAGGGCATAAGCTAATCTTATTCTGTGTTAACGTGTGCAGACGTTGTGCATCATAACTTTTCAAACTGTTGAAAAACTTCGGTTCTAATATTGTGTTAATGAAAATTCAAATTATGTACAACATAAACAGCTTCTCTATACTCTTCTGTGATGTGATCGTGATCACGTGTGCGTTTCGAATATAAAGAATGCTTTCAAATGTGACACAACTTTGTTTCTTGAAATGCCAATTCTTACACGGGTATAAACTTTAAAGACTCTATATTTAATAACTTCTGTCCTAATATATCCTTTTCTCACACCATTTGAGTTAAAAACCGTTCAACACAAACTTTTCATCAATATACTAAGTAATGATTGTTCAGAATAAACACCTATTTGATAAACACTAGTATATATAAAACATTGAAAATGTGAAGTTTGAATTGGGTTATGATTGATTCATTTAATGAAATCGTGTGGTATGCATTACATATTTTTCGATAAAGTTATGAAGAGAAAGCTAAATATTCAACTGTGATAGTCTTTCATTGAAAAAAAATTAAGAAGACATGCTTAAAAATCATTAAATTTGGTTACTAAGTATATTGTAAGATGTGAGTGTAAAAAGTGCATATCCATTATTTGATATTTAATAGTCAAATATTAGTATATTATATAAATAACTTTAAAATGTGAAGTTTAAATCATTGGTAAATGAATAATTTTAACGAGATTAGTAAAGAAGGATCCTACACACAATGAAATATATCAATAAATTTGGGTACTTAAACTTGTTTTTATAACATATGAGAAGAAAAGATCATTCACAGTGATGACTCATCATGATTAAAGTTTGTAGTTATTCAAAATATTACTTAATAATAACTTGTGTTTCTTGAAAATTTTGAAAAGAATTCCTTTTTTATTTGATATATTTATTTTAATTATGAAAATTTTAATTAAACACTAATTAATTAGAAAAAATCATTTTAAAATGTTAATTACACATTCATTAAAAAAATAATCTATTAAGTATTCGATAACTTGATGTTTCTTGAAAATGTTGAAAAGAATTTCTTTTTTATTCTATTAATTAGATAAAAAAAAATTATATTAGGATTTATTTAAATTCTTAATTATGACGTAATAAATAAATTAAGTCCCTTTTTAATTAAACATTATATTAATTATATTCAATATGAATAAACTCTTAATTTCAGATTTGAACTTGTCATTGTTATTTATCTAGTGAGTCAGCCTTCGGGAAATACCGTTAAGATAAGAATTTGTTGTTATCAGACATTTCCTAACAGGTAAGCAACGATGAAGGTTGGATTTAAGGACTGGTGAATGAAAGTTTTAGGTGAGAATATTTTTCAATTTGTCTCTCATAAATAGTTTTCATTTAATTTTTAATTAATATTTAATTAATTGGTATTTTCTAATTTCATTACAAATTAGTATTTCTCAAGTTGTTTCGAATGAACATGTTTCATTTATTATTAATTCATTAATTTATAAAGTGTTATTTTAATTACATGAGAAATTAATATTTTTCATTAAATTTTTAATCTATATTTTAAATAATACAATGTTTACTTAATATTTTATTAATGTTAATTAATATTTTTTATTTATTGTTAATTCATATTTTTCATTTAATATTTAATACATCCATAATATTATACCCAAAAGCATAAATGTTTAAAGTTTTATAAGGATGCGTATTCCCATATTAATTTTTTTCATTAAGTTTTTAATCAATACAATGTTTAATTAATATTTTATTAATGTTAATTGATATTTTTCATTTATTGTTAATTCATATTTTTCTTTTAGTATTTAATAAATACATAATATTATATACAAAAACAATATAAATGTTTAAAGTTTTATACGAATGCGTATTCCCAAATTAATATTTTTCATTAAGTTTTTAATCAATGCAATGTTTAATTAATATTTTATTAATGTTAATGTCTTTCATTTATTGTTGATTCATATTTTTCATTTGATATTTAATACATACATTACATTATACACAACACCATAAGTATTTAAAGTTTTAGATGAATGCGTATTCCGTTTTTAACTAGATTTCATTTAAAAGATCACATACTCAACCTTATGTAATCATTTTAATCATAGGTTAATTTAAATTTTCAAACAGTTAAAGCCGAAATGAATGTGATAAACTCTTTATTTTGCTAACAAAGTACAGAAAAAAAATAAATATTTTAGTTTTATTTAAAATAAATCGATGAGAAAAAAAAAAGCCTCTAATTTGATTTAAATAATTATATCTTAAATTTTCAAAAGATATTACTCAAAAGACCTTATTTTATTTCAAGTCAAATAATTTTAATTAGACATAGTACTCATTAAGATTTATTAAGATAACGCATCAACCGCAGTTCCTTATCAGCTATGATTCAACCCTTTTCGGAAAACGCTATCAGATAAGCAGATAAGAATGATTCATCAAGGTTTACACACACACACATATACTGCAATGAATTTAGTATCCTCTCTTTGAGAAAATAATTATTAAAATCTACATCGATTCGGATTTCATTCATGTTAAGGTATGAAAAATATTATTTTCAATACAGTTTTAAAAATATTTAAAAGCATTTTTCACAAATTATTTTGATCTGAAGATAAAATACAATGTTAAAAAAATCTCATTAACAGGGTTTGAAAAAGTTCCGCGTTACTGGTTATAAATATTGTATATTTTTAAATTAATGAAGATGAATTCATTTCGATAATAAATATAATTTAATTTTTTTTTTTTTAACCGACAAGTATTAAAACATTAAAAATAAGTTCAATTAAGTCACAAAAATTCTATTAATATTAAAATTTATTTATTTGAAAATTGTTCTGCCAGGGAAAAATTACACATGTCAAAAGATATTTATGTTAAAATTCGCTTACACTTTCAGAAAGGAAAGGACACACAAAAATTACTTATATTAAACACATTGTTATGTTTAAAAATATGCACGAATTTTGAAAAAGGGGTGTCTGGTGAGGTACACTTTATTCTTTTTATTATTAAATTTCATTAATTGGAATAGAAATAGTTTTCATCAACATCTATTCAATCTCACACAAAAGAAATGCGAATACAGATTGCAAACTTCAACAATTAAAAATTAGTTCCCAAAAAATCACAAGATTTTTTCAAGTTTCCCAATAAAAATTATTACCACTCAAAAGTTCTACAAATTGTTTTCGAAGTCACCTCATTAAAATGAATATTTAAAAAATTAAGTTCAAATTCCCGTTACAGACATGGGTTATTTATGATGGTTGAAGCTTATTCAAGCCCTTCTAAGGAAATCTAACAGTTATTCACACATGATTCGAGGAAAATCACAGATTCCGAACGGTTAGGTCAACGAGCGCAAATAAATGTTAGTACGTAAAATCCCATTTTGAAACATATTTTCTCATTCAAATTTTAAAGTTATTTTTTAACTAATCTAAAATATCAAGTGTATAACATAGTAAACTAAAAATAGTACTCGAAATAATTTTAAAGTTCCTTCATTAAATTAATATTTAAAGTTATTATTCTCAAATTCCCATTACCAGCATGTGTTATTTATGACTTGGTGGAGATAAAGGTTATTCAGGTCTTTCTAAGATATTCCAAGTCAATATCCACACATGATTATAAGAAAATCACAGATTCCGAACGGTTAGGTCAACGAGCGCAAATAAATGTTAGTACGTAAAATCCCATTTTGAAACATATTTTCTCATTCAAATTTTAATGTTATTTTTTAACTAATCTAAAATATCAAGTGTATAACATAGTTAACTAAAAATAGTACTCGAAATAATTTTAAAGTTCCTTCATTAAATTAATGTTTAAAGTTAATATTCTCAAATTCCCATTACCAGCATGTGTTATTTATGATATTGGATAGATATAAAAGTGGTGGAAGTCATTCTAAGAAATTCTAAACCAATATTCACACATGATTTGAAGAAAATTACAAACTCCATACGGTTAGGTTGACGAGCGCACGTCAATCTCATTGCAAAAAAGTTAAACTCCCCCTATTAAACATTTATATCTGCAAAATATCCTTCGTGAATGATTAGTCTAAAATAATAATTTCCCCCAAAATACCCGCTTAACTCATCATGTAAGAGCACAGTGGGAAAAAAAAATCAATCTCCCCAAAATTTCTGCTTAAAATAAAAAAAAAATAAACTCTTAAATTACACCAAACTGAAAATTTTTAAGTCGCCACATTAAAATTAAAAACCACTCGTACAATAGTATAGAAAGCAAAATTCTATGTGCCCAAAATATCCGCTTAACTCCTTATTTAAAACACGGTGAAAAAAAAAAAAAAAAAAAAAAAAAAAAAAAAAAATCAATCTACCCAAGCTTTCTGCTTAAAATCTAAAAATAAATCCTTAAACTAAAGTTCACTGAAAATTTTTAAGTCGTCACATTAAAATTAAAAACCACTCGTACAATAGTACAAAAAAAAAAAAAAAAAAACATTCTGTGTCCCGAAATACCCGCTTAACCCCTCATCAAAGAACACGTTGAAAAAAAAAAAAAAAAAAAAAAAAAAAAAAAAAAAGTCTCTTCATTCTTTATTTTTAATTACTTTTTTATTACCTTTTTAAATGAACAACAGTAAAATTTAATCGAAAAACATACCCCACGTACTGTAACACGCCGAAAATTTTAAAGTCCCCGCATTCAAATTAAAAAAAAAAATCATCGTACTATAGTATACCGAAAAAAAATTCTAACTCCCTAAAATTCCCGCTTAAAATTAAAAAAAATCCTTAAATGAAAGTTCACCGAAAATTTTAAAGTCCCCGCATTCAAATTAAAATAACACCCTCATACTATAGTTCGCCGAAAAAAATTCTAACTCCCTAAAATTCCCGCTTAAAATTAAAAAAAAAAAATTCTTATCTAAAACACACTCATCCTCTAAGATGACGTCATCTTAACCTTGCGTGACGCCCGATGACCTTCACCCCCCCCTCTCAGACGACGAACACCGGATGACCTTCAACCCCTCTTAGAGGTCAGCACCGTGCACCGGGGTGGCATGGGACTCTCATTACTATACTACTAATATAAAAAAAAATGTGTTAATTTAATCGTTTTTTAATATATTTTTGAAGATTAAATTGTAATTAATATTAAGTTGTAATTTATCTTTAAACCTGTCGATTCTGTTAAACAAGGACATCATACTTTCATCTAGACATTTCATTCGATTAATTCCAGTCTAAATAATATTGACTTTGATTGTGAAATTTTAAAGGTGAATCAATTGCTGTTAAGATATACAATATTTTTTTTTTCATATTTCGCTAAACAAAATCTGATTAACATTTTAAAATAAGCTAAAAAAACTGAATGAAGTAAAAAGAGTCTTTGCTTCCACGTATTTTCAATCAACGCAATAAAAAAAAAAAGTTTAAGTAAGATATTTTAAATATATCGTTTTAAATCTTACCTAAATCCCATCAAAGTTTGCTTTATCTTTTTAGCATTCACATGGAATGACTTTTATTTTTAGAAATTAAATGTTATCTGCTTAGCCTCAGAACTGGCAACAATAATTAGATAGATCTTTTCAATATACAAAAATAATTATCTCGTATAGGCATGCTTTTTTAATTTTCAACCGTTTGCCAAAATTTTTATTATTTGTTAATTTTAAATGTAACATAATTTCTCCCATTTACTGGTTTTAACATGCATTGATAAATTTATCATTTTAAAATGTTCCTTCTTTTTTCTCATATTCTCATGAAAATTCTTTGTTAGCAGAAGTGAAATATTGTTATTTGCACTGCCTTACAATTAGTAACAAATGTTAAATAAAAAAAAATCATGTCTAAATTTTAAAAAAACTATGTTTCGGAATATATATCATTCAATTTAAATTATTTGGCAATTTTAAATTTGACATAACTTTTCCTACTTATTTCTTTTAACACATATGAGATATTTATTACTTATACAGTTTTTTTGTCATTTTTAATAGGTATGCGCAAAAATAATTTTTATGACGTAATGCTCATCTTTTCCTTCCCAATATTTTAACACATACATAGGGTATATGTTTAAAAATATATATCATGAAGAAATATAATCAATTCTTTGCACTGCTTTTACAATTTAAAGTTATTTAAAATAATAACCTTTTTTAGAACATGAAAAAAACACTTCAAATTATAAAATTTAATTAAAAAAATGAAATTATTATTTATTTATTTGTATTACTATTACATTTATTATTATTTAAGGATTTTTTTCCATTAATTTTCGTGAAAATCATAAACTTAATCGCATTTTTTTTTTCAATTTTGATTAAAATAAAACACAACTATAAATTCGATTTAAAATTAAGACAAGAAACAACAGAAAACAAATAATCCTTATGTTGTTCCTTTTTTTCCATATTTCCCCGAAAACGGAGTAATTTAATTTACACATTTAGGGAGCTCTCATTAAAATAAGAAAATTACAAATCTTGAAAACTATCGAAATAATAATAATAATAATAATGATAAGAATAAAAATACCCTTTTAGAAATATGCAGCTCAATACGGATAATTGACATTAATTTTGTAAACAAAGTCTACATATTTCAGGAGGAGTACCTTTGAATATTCATTTAAAATATTCATTTCATAAATTCATTTTAGGAAGGTTTTATATATGTACGGTAGATTTAATTACAAAATAAGGAGTACCTTATAGATTGACATTTCTGTTTTATGTAATTCCCTAAATAAAAATATGATTATATTAATCTTCACATAAACCATACAAAGCTATTGCATCACACTAAGTACTCAATATAGACAAAAAGAAAACATTCTAAAACGATTGTTTTAAATATAATATAATGCATTCTCTTTTTAATCGATTTGCAGTGGAGTGATATCGAGAACAAAAACAATTTTTCTAGATTATAGAAATATTACATGGCAATTGGGCTTATTATTTTTTTTTAATTCCATTGCAACACTATAGCATGGATTTTACATAGTTTTAAACTTGTTAGTGACAAAACATGCCATATGTTTCAAATTTCATATTTTAGTTCTGCTTTCATGTCATAATACACATTTTGACACTCTTTTCTTATATATTAAGCTCTATAATACCACATACATTGTTCGTGAGATTTAGGTTTGTACCATTGACTGGCAATCAAGTTTGAGAGTTTATATATCTTTAAACCCCATTTTTGTATATCTTTCTCAGTGAATTTAGTGATAGTCTTGTTGAAAATATAGTAAAAGGGTGGAATAATTTTTCACTCAGGTTCATCAAATGTTTTTTTAATTTTTTTTTTTAAATTTTTTTTAACATGGGATTTAAGGTATGTCTTTTTTTATTTATTTATCTGGAAAAGTAATTATAAGCTTACCTACCAAGGAAAAGATAGCCGAAAACATTAAAGAACCTCCACTTATTTCACACTCGAAAAATACGTATTTTATAGTTTGAAAATCATGAAAATATGGCTGAGTACAATCTGAAATATCGAAATTTCAGCACTGATTAAGCACAATTTTTCAGCACTGGAGATAATTTTAGGCCAATTCAATTGTTGCTTCAAGTGTTTCTCTGCAAACAGAAATTAGTATTTTTTACTGCGAGATTCTAAACACGAACATTGACGTCGAAAGAACTCCAGACATTTTTATTGCCCTTTGTATGTTAGATATCGTGACGGGCGTCTTTATCTGGTTTCCAGATCCTTTTGCTGTCATTTTTGTTATTGGAACCATGCAAAATCAGATTCAGCTTCAATGCTTTCAGGTCGTTCAAAAAGCATTTTCGGCCTCCCTGTAGATTTTATAGTAACATAAATAGTTGGATTCTGTAAGAAAATAAAAATGACAGTCTTTGAAAATTTAATTTCATCAGCAATTTATTAGAATAATGTTCCGATATTTTTATAAGCTAGAAATTACCCTCTGTCAAAGTTGCAAAGAATTTTGATTCACTTTGTAATCAACATGTTTTGCGAATTAAAAAAAAAATGTGCTCAGAATTTCTTCTAAATGCGTTTTTAAACAATCTGAGAAAATATCCGTTAATTACATTCCGTGGTTTTTGAAATATAGATTACGTCCTTATCATTTTGCCCCTGCGAATATTTAGAAAAATACATGTTTTGAAAAGATTAAAAATGTATATATAACTTAAACTTAAAATAATAAAACTTTGTAAAACTCCCCAAAAAATCAAATCAATGCATAATACGTGTTTTGAGCTTAAAAAGAAATCGGTACTTTATTGTATACAGTAAACAAGTGTACGTAAGTGGAAAAGGTTACAAATAAAACAAATGAACGAATTTAAATAAAAATTCTTACGCTTTCATGAAATTCGTTTGTAACCTCTTCCCCTATCGTTTACTGTAAGCTACACTGTAAAAAAAAAAAAAAAAAAAAAAAAAAAAAAATTGTAAAGGTACTACATTTTATCTAGGAAACTGGGATTCCAAGAACTTTTCCTGTAACGGTAACAACAAAAACTCAAGTTTTAGAATCGGTTACATGGATTTTTCCGGATTTTTCCTGATATCGTTACATGAAAAGTTCTTGTAATCCCAGTTTCCTGGAAAATGTTTAGTAGCTTTACAGATTTTTTTTTTTTTTTTTTTTTTTTACTGTGTAATGACTGGATTTTAATATTCAAGCTCGAATCTCGTTATATGCATTGTTTTGATTTATGATAATTTTCGCAAAGTACTATTTTAATTATTTTGAAGTTACCCTACTAAAAAAATATGTATTTTCCAATTCATAAGATATACTCCAAAATACATTTACGTTCAAATATCGAACATATAAATTGGAAAATGTTCTGTGTTAATTTAGTTTGGACGACATTTGAATTTAAAGTCTCTCAAAAAGAAAACAATTAATATTAAATATTTAATGAAATTATATATAAATACGTATATGTTGTCCACTTAAACCCTAATATCATTGTTAGATTATCCTTTTTGAAAGCTTGATTATGATGATGGTGGCGCATTTTTTTTTATTTTTTATTTTTTTATCTCAATAACATTTATTCGCAGCAAGTCGTATAAATCAGATTTTATTTCTATATTAAAGGAATTTTGTTTTTGTCATTTTTATAAACAGCTGTTAAAAAACTATTTGTTCGGTACTTTCTGAAGAGTCATAATATATGTTTTTTTTCAATTAAGTTACAGTGGATTATTGCAAAAATACTTTTGTGATAAAAATTCATGTGAATTGGATTATTTTTGAAAAAAATTTCCATTTTCAAATGATGAAAAATAATAATAGTATAAAAAGCATATATGTTTTCGTTAACTTCTACACTGTTAAAACTAAAGTTGACACATTACACCTTTTAGGGGTGAAAGGCTTGTCTCACTGGTGACACCACTAGGGGATCTAGAATGGCACCTTAATTAGGGTAAAAAGATGGCACTCCTAATCCAGAATGCCCAATAATAAAAAGAAATTACAAACCAACTTTTGGCCCGCGAAGAATTTGATCCCACAACGTCTGATTGCACGCTCAACACTCTAACCGTTCGGCCATCGAACTCACCTTCAAAGTCTCCCTGAAATGTTCAAATATCCTGAAATTCAAAGGTTGCTTTTATAAAAAGCTCACCAAACGTCAGCTATCCGAGGATCTAAACGAAATTGTGATAGTGCAAGTGCGGTGATAATCTTCGTAAGGAAAAATTGCTATTTTGATCCACCAGTGATGGCGAGTTAAAGGGGAAGGACACATGTCACAGAGCATGTGCAAATGAATAAGGGGTGAAAATCTTCCAACGGTATGCATTGCGAGGCACCCTAATTAGCGTGAATCACCCAGTGAGGGATCAAACGGCACCTCAAACACATTTTCAAGCCCGCGGATGTCAAATGGTAACATTTTTTCACCCCTGGGCGCCAAATGCAAATGGTTTGTCACTTTTATTTTTAACAGTATGCATAAGGAACAACATCTGTGAACAGAATCTGTAAACTCAACAGATGCTATCAAGATCCAATAAAATTTCGCAGCTAGAAAGTATATATTATTTATTTTTCAAGACATGCTCCAAATTATAGTCAAATATTGAACAGTTAAAATAAAAATTCATTTTATTTGTTAGTTAATTTAGATTTGAGGACATTTAATATTAGAAACTTGTAAGAAGTAAAGTAATCATTTGAAATCATATATAAATATGTATTTATTGTCCACATATAAAACTTTATTATCTAGTTATCACTTTTGAAAGCCCGAGTATGATTGAATATCACACGAATTTTTTTTTTTTTTTTTTTTTTTTTAATTTACACTTACTCGTTGCAGGTTTTATCAAACCGAAGTAGTTTTCATATTGGAGTAATTTTGATCATATTATTTTTATAGCTAGCAGTTAAAAAATAATTTCCTCGATACTATTTTAAGTATCATACAAAATGTTGTTTTATATAAAATTGTTTCGTATGCAAATAAAACTTAATAATTGGGTTCAAAATACTCTATAATTAAAAATAATTTATACTTGGATTTTCTTTTTAATAAATTTATTTTATACATAGAATAATAGTATGACTGGGACGTATGAACCAATATTGAATTGAAAATATTTACATATATACAATATATAAAATCATTTTACCTTGGAAATTTCGGATCATCGTACTTAAAACCGGAAAAGATGATCTTATAGATATACATGCGTTTGCCTATCTCGAAAATTCCTGCCTTTAAATTTTTCTGCCGAAAATTTATCCTGCCTTTGCAAAAAATAACAGAATTCTTCAAAAATACTTAAGACACACACGACAAGCAAAAAAACATAAACATTCTCTCAAAAAATTCCTTTTCCTTCCATCAAAAATTAATGCCAACATTTTTTTCCTAAATTTTTACCCCATCTCGTAATGAAAAAATGTAAAAGAAAAGTAAATAGAAAACAGCTTCACTGCCATAGCAGCGGGTCACGTTTGATAAATAAAATAAATATCACAGTAGCAAATTTGCATAAACTGTGAGTAAAATGAAATATTAATTTATAAATTCCTAAAAAAAATTGCAGGGGATAGTAACGAAAAAAAAACCCTTTTGGGATAAGACTTCTTTTCACGTGACCGATTATTTAAAAAAAAAAAAATCCCAGTTTCATTATGAAGTAATTTTTCTTATTTAAATAACATATGTTTTTTGTTGTAGGAAATTGATAAAAAATATTCTGAAGTCACCATACTTTTCTATATTATTCTACTCATAAGATATGTTCCTTAATATATTCAGGTATCGAACAAATAAAAAAATGAAATTGATATTCTGTGTAAATTTAATTGTGACTCATTTGATTTTATAAACTTATTAAAAGATAAGCAATTTTTTTAAATCCAAGCACAATTATATTTTATTATCAACATAAACTTAACAATTACAGTCTGGTTATTATTTTTGAAAGTCAGAATATGATCAATTGCGACAAAAACTCCTCTATCACAATTTAATTTACTCGCTACAGGTCATATTGAAACGAAGTTATTTCATATTATTAAAGAAATTATGTTCAAATTTAATTTAAAAAATCCTGTTACTTTTTTATTTATTTATTTGTTTATTTTTTACGGTTAAAAATAACAGATTGTTTTTCACTTTCGCAATGCCAAAAAAGATGTTTAATATAAAGTTACAATTGGTTATTACGAAAAATGCTTTGTGATTTGCAGATCATCTTTACTTAACAAGCGTACACAGATTTATTAAATTTAAATTATTTAAAGAGACGTCTATTTCTGATTAAAATGAATGTTTCGGTAATAAATCTAATATAATATAAGCTAGAAGAAATATTTTTAAATAATATAATTAATAATTACGCTTATTTTGTGTAGCATAATATTAATAGTCATATTTTTTTCTGTTTAATTTCCACAAAATTATGCATATTTCGAAAAGTAAATTGGGAGATGAGCAACAATGTTTGGAACTTCGGATGTGTTTTTATATATTTTATATTATTTCATTTTATTATTATTGTTATTACTATTATTATTTCAAGATGATATGTTTGAATTAATATTACTTGAGTTGTATATATTCTCTCTCTGTAATTTAATTTATTGAAACGTTTATATATATACACACACACACATATATACCTATATACTATATATATATATATATACACAGGGTGTCCGAAAAGTCTGGAAACGGCCGAATAACTCGAGAAATACATATGAGATTGAAAAACGTAAATATACGTGCTAAATATTTTTAAATAAGCTACTCAGTGATACCAAATTTGACCTTCGTAATCGACCCCCTGGGGGTCAGAGGGGATCCAACTTTGAAATATTAAATTATAATGCCCATTTTTATTGCAGATTCGGATTCTACGGACAAAAATACGCAACTTTTGTATATGATGTTTATTTCGAATCCTCATTTATCACGGTGTAATCGAGCATATTAAATCGATACATATTTCGGCTTTTCCAACGGGATTTTCCCTAATCGAAACTAATTGGGGAGAATTTATGACATCAAATTCCTCGTCTTTTGCAATAATAGCGTTTCTTGAAAATCACCCGTGCCAATTATTTCGGTTGTGCTACACATTTAAAAAATTGATCCATTTGCTGTAGCGTCACTCCACAGCTTTTATAGAATATCTCTTTCATGACCAATGAGAATGTTCCATAACACAGTAAAGTACACTGTAAAAAAATTGACCCATTTGCTGCATCGTCACTCCACCGCTTTTATAGAAAACGATTACTTTACTGTGTTATGGAGCATTCTCATTGGTCACAAAAGAGATATTCTATAATAGCTGTGCAGTGACGCTGCAGCAAATGGGTCAAACTTTTAACAGTGTAGCACCATTGAAATAATCACCACGGGTGATTTCCAGGAAACACTATTCCTACAAAAGACGAGGAATTTGACGTCAAAAATTCTGCCCAATCAGTTTCGATTAGGGAAAATCCCGTTGGAAAAACGGGAATATGTATCGATTTAATATGCTCGATTACACCGTGATAAACGAAGATTCGAAATAAACATCAAATACAAAACTTACTTTTTTTTTGTCCGTAGAATCCGAATCTGCAATAAAAAATGGGGGTTA
>CAXHSM010000686.1:21100-61100 GCA_964019185.1 Maratus speculifer
TAATTTAAGATTTCAAAGTTGCACCCCCTCTGACCCCCAGGGGGTCGGTTTCGAAGGTCAAATTTGGTATCACAGAGTAGCTTATTTAAAAATATTTAACACGTATATTTACGTTTTTCAATCTCATATGTATTTCTAGAGTTATTCGGCCGTTTCTAGATTTTTCGGACACCCTATATATGGGTTGTTTAATAGCCTCTGCTTATTAACCAGGAGAGGACCCTTTAATTGCCTCCAAGGAGGACTTAAAGGAATCGACTGGGAGCAGAGACTTGATGTCCAATCTGCAACTTCCATCGGTACAGACTGCTAGTACTCTGAAAGAATCAAGAGGCTAAAATGGAAATGGGCTGGGCACATTGCAAGAAGACAAGACAATAGATGGAGCATTAATATACTGCAGTGGTATCCCAGAGATGTAAATCGACCAAGAAGACGACCATAGGTAAGATGGAGAGGCGAAATTAGAAAAGTGGCTGGCGTAAATTGGATGACAAAAGCACTAGACAAGAAACAATGGAAAAATCTGGGAGAAGCCTACATCCAGCAGTGGATAGAAAACGGTTGATTATGATGATGATGATGATATATATATATATACATATATATATATATATATATATATATATATATATATATATATATATATATATATATATATATATATATATATATATATATATATATATATATATACAAAAAATATCAACATAGGCCTAGTTAACAAATTTTGATATTGTAATTATTTTTGTATGAAGGCTAAAAAAAAATCACTTTCTTATTTTCCTGCTCTTCCTTCTAAGCGCTAAGTTCTCCAAACTCCGCTCCGATTTTAAATGCGTTAAATGAATCTGCTTTTAAAATATTACACAAATATAATTATTATTAAAAAGACAGTGTAAATCTTTCTCTAAATCAGTTATTCTGACATTTTACTCAAAGATTTTAAGACTGAATCAATTATTGTTAAATGCTGTTTTCGTGCTTGATAAAATAAGATTAGTTCACAATTACATAATGAGCTAATATAAAATGAACTAAGAACAGCACTGTTATTTCTTTAAATGATTTCTAACAACGCTAAATGAAAATGATTTTAAATAAGTGATTTTAAATTTAACGTTTTAAACAAGATGTAACTTCTACATAACGGTTCTTGATTTTTGTAATATTGTCCAGAAAATATTTTTGTTGTTAGATAGATAACATTATTATTTGTGCTCTCTTAGAATTGGGAGCAATAGTTAAAAGGCTATCTTGAAGTTATATACATATTATACTGCTTCGGAATATCCATACTTGGTTATTAAAAATATGAATTTATTTATTTTATTTGCGATTTTTAAAGCATACTAATGAATTTATTTTATACTAATCCATTATCTTTTAATATTCACATGTATAGAGTGCTGTTACGATGTAATTATCAATATTTTACTGCTTTTAACAAATAATCATTTAATTCTAATTTGAAAGTTTTAGAAAATGAAAAATTGAAATAAATATCTCATGAGATTGTTTATATTTAAACTGTTTGGGAATGTTATTATTAGGACGTTGTTTTGCGCATTTGTTGCTTTTAACGCATATTAAAAAATTGCTAATTTTATATTTTTTTTGCAATTTTTAATATGCTTGTGAAAAAACATTTTCATTACGTAATGTAAAATGCTTTTCTTTTTTAACACATGATCATTTAGTTCCAAATTTTAAAAAAATCTGTTTTGTGAATATTTATTATTTTTTTATTATAATTTTATTGTTACTATTTAGATAAAACGTTTCCCTCTTTAAAAACCGGCAAAAATTTAAAATAAAAACTTTTTTTAAAATATGTTTAAAAAAAATCTGGAAATGCTGAAATATTGAATTAAAAAAATAAACTGTCTAAAACTAGGCAAAAAAAAAAAAAAAAAAAAAAAAAAAAAAAAAAAAAAAAATGAATGTAGATTCTGCAATTACAGAATTCAGTTTCGTTTCCGATTAGAAAAAAAAAAATCGATAGAGGTTTTTTTAGAAGGGCGACCGCGTTTAGAATGCAATGAACTTACTTCATTTTTCTTTGTATATCAATATAGTAGCAAACAGAACGGCGTGCAGTACCCAATTCATCAGCAATTTCTCTCTGAGGCATTGGAATTGCGGAATAATAAAGTGATACAATTTGACGTGCTACTTCTTCATTGACTAGATTCATCAAAAACGGATTTTTTCTTTGTGTTAAACGTTTTTTTATAGACTCTGAGAAAAAGCAAATGCATTTTAACAATAAAACGAGTGGAATCCCGTCGAATTCGGTTAAATCAGCCAGCGGCAAAAAATCAGCCAGCAGTCAGGACGAACCTCCTGACTGCCGCCGGCTGATTTTTTCACACACTAAGCTGCAGGTTTCACTGCAACATAAGCAATATTTAAATTAGTATAATTCCACAAATAAAATCCAGTTCTTAAAAATTAAGTTAGGATTGATGCTATCAAAGATTATACACCGATAATAATAACATATTTTTTTTAGGTTGGAAAAAACATCTTTTATGTATTTTAATAAATTAGAGAGAAAACAACATTACAATATTACCCTTAGGCTGGGCAGTCAGGGGGTTAAAAATCTGTAAAACAGAAGTATTTCATGGAGGCAGTTAATAATTATATGAATTATCTTAACATATAATTAACTGTTAATTATATATATTAAAAGTGTAACATTAGTTTAAAAACGTTACAAATATTAAAAATAATTTTTTTTCAAAGCCAAGTCCTAAATATTTATTTTATCTTATACATATTAATTAATCAAAAAGCGTAATTTGTTTTAAATGCGCATTTTAGTACCAACAAAATAATCTATAATTTATCTGTTATCTATTTATTCACTACATTTTAAGTTTTATGTTAATATTCTTTTATACCTTGGGGGAAGATGACATCTAATAAATATCCTACTAAATATAATTTTATGGCAGCGAAATATCGTGTTTAATCTTAGGATTTTTTTTTTTTTTTGAGTTTATATTTTTGTTTTCTTTATGTATGACCTGCTGAATATCGAAAAATCTTCTCTACTAGCGACTAAAAAGGTCTTATTATGTCAAGTAATAAGCTGCTCTAAAGAGAAAATTCTGCATAAAGCGCCTAAATGGATAAATCGTTTAAAAATTTTTAATGATTTATACAATATAAACAGCCAATAAGTTATAAATAAATATATATTTTGTTTTATTCCGTATAAAAATAGATAAAAGAATGCACCTACGAACTCCCATTTAGGAATAAATTAGGAAAAGACGTGCACAGTAAGGATAAGACGTTTCGCATTAAGACTGGTATAATCCATTTGGTAATCTATTATCATGTCACAACAGAGAATTAAAGCGTACTGCACGGTTGATTAACTTTATTATATTCAAAGAACAAATGGGGTAGTAAAAATCAGTTCGCATGACTTTTGTGTCTGAATGCTTTATATAAGGTGGTCTGGTGTAATAACACCAGGCGGGGTAATAACACCAAGTACTAATATTATGCATAATTATGAAATAATCTTGTAAATGACAC
Organism: Maratus speculifer; assembly: GCA_964019185.1. NCBI lineage: Eukaryota > Metazoa > Arthropoda > Arachnida > Araneae > Salticidae > Maratus > Maratus speculifer. Next base: position 24,656 of record CAXHSM010000686.1, read on the forward strand.
CCATGTGTTCTGCGCAGAAGGGTTTTGAGTCATATAAATCGCAAAAACAGCTTCAAGTTAATTTGTTTCATTTTTAGGTCTTATTGGTTTTACAAGCAACTAAAATTAACGCTTGATCTAAAATTTGCGAGATGTGAAGACTATTTTTTCTATCCGAAAATACTGTGTTAATTACATAAATTTGTAGTACATTTCATGGACATTCAAATTGTTGTTGAAGATTTTGGATATCTTCTCGAGATAATTTGTAATTTAAAATGAACAGCGCAATAACTATAACGGGGTAATAACGTCAATCCTTGGCATTAATACCCCGGTTGATTCCCTCCAGTGGCCGAGCTACATCCTAAATATTGATTCAAATAAACAAAGTTAAAACTGTGCAATGTTTGTAATAATTCTATTTAAGCGGTCCTTTTTAAACAAAAAGAAGTTCACGGGCTGATGTTCTTTTGCCTCATCCCCACCCACACCACACCTTTATTTTTCTTACACTTTCACAAAAAATTGAAAATTTTCAATAGCTTTAAATGCTATTTGTCAATTTCTAAGTTTGTAGAGTTTGTATTTTTAGAATTGGGCAATCTACATGCAATTATTCCATCGTATTTCATAGTTTTGTTTGCATGGCGTTATTAGCCATATAGGTGGGTAATAACGCCAAATAGCATTGGTCAAGAAATCACTCCATTACATTTTATGAATACATCTGTTAAATTATTTTTTTATACAGATAGTCAATGCGTTGCTGCATCAAATCATACATTTGTTTGAAAAATATAAGCTAGAACTGAGTCGTGAAAATTGGTAGAACCTTAACGTGGCGTTATTACCCCAGGGTACCTAAGCTTAAAATCGAATACACATCTTTAAATTGACAGATTGTATTAACATATTATAAACAATAGCTAACGTTTCCCATCTGAAACAAATTATTTTCGTCATCAAAAAAAGGCAGTTTAGTTGCGTTTGAGATATTAAATATTATACAATAAAAGGGATATAAATTTTGGTAATGCATTATCATTATTAAAAATTGTTATACCTTAAAGAAATAATAAAGTAATAAAAATCAATCATGGAATGCATGGCTGATCAAATTTCTTACCTTCAAAGAGCTAATGGGGTAGTAAGTATCCTTTCTTATAACTTTTATATAAGAATACATTGTATAGCTTAAAATCCAATAAGAACTCTTGAAATTCGAATAATTTATTAATTTGTTATAAACAACAGACATAATTTTCCATTTGAAAAAAATTCTCGTCATCAATAAAAGAGCGCTTTAGTCGCATTTAAGATTTTAAAAATGATACAATTAATGGAGTATAAATTCCGGTGATATATTATCATTATTGAACATTGTCATAATTCAAAAATTAATGAAGTAATAAAAATCAATCAATGTAACTTGTACATTTTCGCTGAAGTATCGAATCTCTATCATGAAGGGATTCGATAAAAAGGAAATTAGCCATCATAAATCTAAGCTTATATCTTTGATTATTATTACTTGCAAAAAGATACGTAGTTACAAGAGAAAGAATGTACATTTTAAGAATTTTTTATTTATAACGATGAAAAGAAAAAAAAAAAAAAATATATATATATATATATATATATATATATATATATATATATATATATATATATATATATATATATATATATATATATATATATATATATATATATATATATATATATATATTACGTTTATCACGTATCTCAAGAAATGATGATTTATTTTCAAACATTTTTATGTAGCCACATATTTAGAAAATTTTAAAATACAAATCAAGCTTAATTGCGCAATAAAATATAATCTTTAACATGCAAGTATATGTCATATGTGATTTTTTATTATTATAAAACAAAGAGACGTTTCAGTATTAAAATTTTGCACATAATTCATCTGGTTCAGTTGTATGCAATGAAAATCGTATGAACAACAATTTGTTGTTCTTCGTTTAGATTTGTTGTCACGAGTGCGTTGAATGTATTTGTTTAAGCAGGATTTTTATTTCTATAATATATATATATATATATATATATATACATATTTATAAAATTGCTATTAGCAACGGATGTTATATATTAATTATATATAAGATACCACAATAGGAAAAAATTCATTATGACTATTCAAAATGAAAAGATATCAATTAAATATCAAATTGTATACATTCATAATTACACGCGCGGAGCAGCATAATAATTTGAATGCTAATATAATACCATTAAAAGTAGACAAGATTCACCAATGGATTTTATCAACAAAACAATAAACCAAAACGAAGAATTAAATTGAATTATAGTAAACAATATTAACCATTTGAAATTAACCATTGAATTTAATAACTTATAGCACAATTAACAAGGAAGGAAAAAAGAATAATATGAATACAAATGAAATTTGTAGAACCAAAGCAGAATCTTCAGGTCCCAAATACTTTGGAACTACAAATGGAGTGTGTGTGGTTTCATCTTCGTATTTGCCATGAAAAAGCAAAACAATACGAATTTGGGACTACCATCACACAAAAATCAAATTATTAAACAAGGAACAAAGATATTTTACAAAAAGGAATTGAAAGTAAGTAAAAATAATAGTTATGCATAACAAACAAAAAAGATAAAGCTGAATGGAAATATAATTGAACCGGAAAAATAATTAATAATCGATATTACATTAAATAAATAAATAAAATTAATAAAATGATTAAAATTAGAATTAAGAGATAACATTCATATTAACATATAACTTAAAATACATTATTGTTACTTTAATCAGTAACATTTATTGTGACTTTACATGGTAAAAACTCATTATCTTAATATAGGATAATAAAAATTAAAAAATAAAATAAAAGAAAAATAAAAAAATAATAATAGTAATAATATTATTAATAATAATACCAAAAATTATATCATTAACATTAAAAATAATTTGATAATTAAAATATAGCTATTTAACTATAGATATAACTAGATGTTAGAGTACGGAGGAGGGTGGTGTTGTCTGGATAAAAACGCAAAGGTTAATTATTTATATATATATATATATAAAAAAAAATTGAGAGTGGGTTATTTATTTTAACATAATTTTTAAACTGTTTAATTTACACCAATATATGGATATTTGTCTTGTTATATCTATAGTTAAATAGCTATATTTTAATTATCAAATTATTTTTAATGTTAATGATATAATTTTTGGTATTATTATTAATAATATTATTACTATTATTATTTTTTTATTTTTCTTTTATTTTATTTTTTAATTTTTATTATCCTATATTAAGATAATGAGTTTTTACCATGTAAAGTCACAATAAATGTTACTGATTAAAGTAACAATAATGTATTTTAAGTTATATGTTAATATGAATGTTATCTCTTAATTCTAATTTTAATCATTTTATTAATTTTATTTATTTATTTAATGTAATATCGATTATTAATTATTTTTCCGGTTCAATTATATTTCCATTCAGCTTTATCATTTTTGTTTGTTATGCATAACTATTATTTTTACTTACTTTCAATTCCTTTTTGTAAAATATCTTTGTTCCTTGTTTAATAATTTGATTTTTGTGTGATGGTAGTCCCAAATTCGTATTGTTTTGCTTTTTCATGGCAAATACGAAGATGAAACCACACACACTCCATTTGTAGTTCCAAAGTATTTGGGACCTGAAGATTCTGCTTTGGTTCTACAAATTTCATTTGTATTCATATTATTCTTTTTTCCTTCCTTGTTAATTGTGCTATAAGTTATTAAATTCAATGGTTAATTTCAAATGGTTAATATTGTTTACTATAATTCAATTTAATTCTTCGTTTTGGTTTATTGTTTTGTTGATAAAATCCATTGGTGAATCTTGTCTACTTTTAATGGTATTATATATATACATATATATATATGTGTGTGTGTGTGTATATGTGAGTGTGTGTAACATTGAACCATTTTTTAAGATTAAATAAAAAAATAACATTTAAACACAAGTAAAAAACAGAAAAAATTAAAAAAAAAAAAAAAAAAAAAAAAAAAAAAAAAAAAAAAACCTCATTAAAAATTGTTTAGAATTTTACAAAAATATAATACAATGCAACTATTGAAAAAAAAATAGTCAAGACATTGGAAAACATCTCCTTTATATATATATGTAGTGTAGATCTGTATTTTAAAGTATATTGTTGGCCAGGTTCTTTTAAACAAATGCATTCGCTAGAGTTGTAGGCTGTGATCTATTATAATACAATAAATGCTTTTTAATAACTTTGTTTATTTGAAGTAGAGTTATAAAAATTAAATCATTTCTTACAGAAAATAGTTAGGGATGGTGCCTGAACGCATATTATTAAGAAAACAGTCTTCACATGACTGCTTCGTGAAGCGAGAGGGAGGCAATTAATTCCTCATTCACAATTCACACATTGGCATTACAGGATTGGCGAAAAGGAGCATATGAAAAGTGAATGATATCATATCCATAAAATTTTCTGTTACGCTTTAAACAATTAAGATGATTTTGAATTTAATGCAGGGCAACCAGAAATGGGCAGTCCTAAAAAAATACGCCAAAAAGAATTCGCGCCAAATTCGTACGTTATGAGCATATTTTGAGAAAATGTTCTCAAAAGACACAACAATTATCATGTACATCAAAAGACTTGCAACGAATAAGTTAGACTTAAAATTACGCAGAGAGGAAAATGAAATTTCACTGACCGCAAGCATGTTCGATCTTTACTCTTTTTTTTATTTGTTTTTAGCAAGGGAGAAATACGCATCTTAATGAATTCTCTTTATCTGACAGCCGTTTATCAGTAATAAAGCAGATGCTAGATGTTTTTCTTTCTTTTCTTTTGAACGGAAAGTTATTGTGGGATTGAAATAAAACGTTAAGATGAAGTAGCTATTTAATTAGAGATTAGTTTTAACTGTAATTTAGAAAAAAGTAAAATTTAAGAATACTATATGTGATTCTACATCACATATATCACCCCTTTCACAGACGAAAAAAATCTATACATGTCTATGAAGGGAGAGAAATCAATTTTCATATGCTCTTACAAATAGTAATGTGTAAAATGTTCATGAAAAAATTCTAAATAAAGTAAAAAGTAACTGAATATCTTTCTAAGTAGGCAACCATCCCAAATAAAAGTATAAATATCATGATATAAATATATTGGTACCATAAATTTTGTCATACAAATGACATCATATATTGTTTCTACTTAGAAACAGCTGCAGCTTCATTAATAAAATTTGTGATCACTTTTCAATTTGTCTTATTTAGACAAGGACCTGTATAAAAAATGTGCACATACAAATAAAACAAAATATCAGGTATAAGTCTACAGGTCACTTACCAATTGGCAATAAATTCCAAAATGTTTGTAATAAGAAACATTAAATATGTGTATTGATCAATACAATAATAATAGCAAAATACTGGAGTAATGTAATGCAATTAAACACAAAACATAATACACAAATAAACAAAAAAATATTGTAAATAGAAGGATTAAAAATGTCCATAATAATGAATAATATGAAATTTTGAAATTTCCACTATTTTTTTTAAAGTTTACAAGATAAATTTTACTACAAACTTATATCTGAGATGAGAGTTCAAGAAATGCTAGACAAGCAACATATGGAAAAAATTTTTGAAACACTGTCGTTGACCATTTACTTCCATGTGATAACAATGTTCCTAAATGTCTATCTTCTAATTTTTTTGTCCTTTTTTTTAATACCTAAACTGATGAATTTTTTTATTAAGTTAAATCTGAAATTTAAAATCAATGTTGCATTATATTGACATCTAAAACGGTATTTTAGTGTAACATGAGAAAAGAAAACCGCGTAAAGTATTCGGTATCTTCCCTAAAATACTTTTATTCAAAAATAATTACTGTTAAGTGGGAGAGACTGAACTTTCATGCAAAAGTGTAAAAAGTTTAGAACTGTGGGAAAGATGTGTGGAAATGTAATATGGAGACCTATAAAGTAACTTCAATTTAAGATACAACTGGTATAAAGACCAATAAAAGACATGTATTAACAAGTAAAGCAAACGTATGACAGCCTCTTTGCTTATAAAAAATTGCAATTTATCTTCACTTCATATCCTTTGAACCAGAAGTGTGAAAACATTGACAGGTATGCAATTTTAAATACCACCTTGACTGTCGTATACCACTCATCGTTATTTACAAAATGACTAAAGTGTATTTTTTTATGTGGAAGTACTGTGTACAAATTATAAAAGGATGAGTATTGAATTTAAAGTGAATAAGTGTGTGAATTTTAGTCTATCTATAAAATTTTGCATCTTGCTAGAATTTTTAATAAAAAAGGAGTAAGCTCCGCTACATGTGTAAGTATTCATTGACTGAAAACTAATTTTTAATGGTCGTAAATATAGTGTAAATTACTACTGTATCATGTATACCCAAATGAAAATAAAGAAATGTGGAGAAGGGAATATAAATGATATTTAATTACGAACAAATGTTATGCAAAAAAAAAGTGTCTATATCTATCTAAATTACGCCTAAAGAGTAATGAAATTCACGTGTGTAAACGGAAAAACATGGAATAGTGCAAATAGGAAGGTAAAAATTACTGGATTAAATCATCCATAACAAAAACAAAAAAAATTTACAGAAATGACTTATGTATTAAAGATAATAATCAATATGTTCTAAAAAAACTTCACAGAGGACCGATAATTAAACAATTGCATATGTAAATGTATATGTATGTGAATAACTTCCTCTGCAAAGCATGCAGCAAAATATATATACCTTTGTAAACTGCCATTGTAAAAAAACTTTGTATAAAAACATTGTAATTGCTGCATGGAAAGAGAAGTTGTATGAAAAGTGAGTCAGATGCAAATATCCACAAGTATATCAAAAGAAAAAGAACTTTGTAAAACTTTCACCACTGTAATATGGATACACTAGTGAACATTCGCACTAACACTGTGTGTAAAGAAAAGTGCAATTGATAATTACACAGACCTACTAAAAATAGAGTAGCTACATCGAATTAAGACAAAATAGATGTGCAATTTTTTATCTATCGCGAAAGATACAAATAAAGAAAAATAAATTGTGTAAACAAACATTTAAGATTCACCGCAGAAGTCTTACTGATAATTAGGGCTTAACCACCAGAAGAAAACTATCAATAAATCAAAAATGTGAAATTTTGAATCATTCATCTATTCCTGAGCTCACGAAACAGTTGAATGAAAGAGAATCCAAGATACGAACAATGCCCGAAAAATGTAAATCATGAAATGATTGAAAGTAATCTTTAAATAACAATGTATTAAAATGTGTACACCATATGAAAAATATATATCTACGAAAGAATAGTGTATGAAAAAAAAATAATTATTAATGCTTTATGTTTGTGTTATGAATAAAAAGGTTAACAATGTAAAAAAATACTGTGTAAAGGAGCGGAGAAATCCAAGTATCACATGAAGGTGAATAACAAAATATGTAAATAACTAAATATACTTGAAATAGCATACCTGAAGAAGTGTTGAATATTTACGTTATATTTTAGAGTGAATGAAAGCTTGTTTTTGCTTGAAATAAAATTTAAATGTATTACAGCAAGTGGAAAAAGCAGGGTGATTTATGTCGAAAAACTTCTTGTAAGCACGGTTATGTGCGATGCAGTTAATGCAACTTGAAGCATTTTTACAATTATCTGAAGTGTGTGATCCACCACAATTAGCACATGCCAAATCATATGCACAAAATTTTGCCAGGTGGCCTATTTGTTGGCAACGGAAGCAACGTTTTATGTTAATAAATGGCCTGACAGTATAGTCAACAGAATTAATATTTAATTTTCCATGTTGAGTTAAGAGATCCGCTATCCATGATGTAACACTAATTGTCCAGTTATATTTTAATCCCTGTCTTAATTTATGCTTTCTTTCAAAGTTAATAGAAGGAATGGTACTGCCAATCTTTTCATTTATGGATATCATAATATCTGGTATACCTATATTGTCATCAAGACCCAACAGAATTATTTTTGAGCCGTCAGATAAATCTCTAACTTGATTTTTTTGCTCACATAAATTTAGGATGTAATCCGGTATTGAAATAAGATCAGTATTTTTGTTTTTTGATAATTTAGAGTTATTCGTACCAGAATTTATGTGTGTTTCAGATTCAACCTTATCTAGAAATTTGGCCAAATCTTTCCCACTAGAATTACATTCCTTATCTTTAATAACATTAAGAGGTTCATCCAATTTAGATTCATCAATGTCGCATTGAATAGCTATCTCATGCATAGACTGTTTGGACGAGTTCAGTGTTCTTACTTTTTCGAACAACAGCTCATTTAACCTATGTAACTGGTCGTTATTTTTTTTGTAAAACAGTCCACTCAGATTGAACACTATTCACCAAATCACATAAAATATTAAACTTTAATTCAATTTCTTTTTGATAGGAATTAAATTTTGCCATGAGTTCTGGGTTATTGTCATTTGAAATAGGATCAATTAATTTCTGAACATCCGAAACAACAGATTTAGAATATCTATTAATAGATTCCTTTAAACTACTCAAACATGAAATCTCAAAAGAATTAGAATCTAAGCCAATTGTTTCAGAATCCATATTAGTTTTAGAAGACATTACCTGTTTTGCATCAGGTCTTAACTTAAAATTAAACACAACAGATGGATCTTGTGTCAATTTACGTGACTTTCTTTTAGTCATTATAAACAAGTTATATCCTAAATTATAAAAATACGAAAATAAACAAACGAGCACAGTATCAGATTATTAAAAAAATGGACCTATCTACAATGCAATATAATAAAAGCAGCTATATGTGAGAATATTTTTAAATAGATGCTAAAAATTTAAAATAAATGTCTATCCATAAACTAATCAAACTTGTTTTACATTTATAAAAGTGAAAAAGCATGAAAAAAAATCTCAATATTTATTTAAATATTAGAAAACTGGACCCTCTCTAACGAAATATTTTTGCAAGTGGGAGCAAATAGGAAAAACAAACACTGGAAATATATGTATAAAAAGTCTTAAAATAAATTAGAAGGGGGAAAATTAGTCACTTTAGTTAAGACGATATTTTGTTTTAATGCACTGTTTATATCCTACATGAAATGCATAAGAAATATCATAATAAATATTAAGAAATTTATCAATTTTTTTTTTTTTTTTTTTTTTTTTTTTTTTTTTTTTTTTTTTTTTTTTTGCAGACTAGAGTGTAAAAATAATTCTACTCGAACAGATATAAACAATGCACACACTTTAAGAATGTTAAGATGTTAGATAGGTTTAATCATGCAAATAAGAACATGGCTAGTCTTTGCACAAATAAAACAATCTCCCAATAAAATTACTGTACAAACAATATAAAGCACAACTTACCTTTAAAGTGAAAAAAAATCAGGAAAGAAAAGTAGGATAAACTGTAATAATATATTTTTTGATACATGAATTTATAATTCGATTATGCATGCATCATTATTATTATTTATGTCATGTGCACATGGCATGTGATTCAAACGATAAAATTTTATTTATCTGAAAATGAGCCCACTGTCAATAATATATGAAGGTGCATACATCCTTATTGTATAACCAGTATTCACATGCATCTTTCTCTGTATTGTTTCTTTTATCTAAACCTCATATTAAAAATAATAGTTGCAACCCGACAACATCATGCCTTATTTTTTATAGGAAAAAGAGATGCACCATTAACTTACCTAGAACTTTTTCATCGACATGGAAATATAATATAAAATTTATGAAAAAGAAAAAGGAATCTACGTCAATTTATAACACTTCAAAAATAACTGTATTAAAAAAATAAACAAAATATCTAGTCATTAATTAATGATGGAAATTATAAAAATACTTTCTTTAAAAATAATAAACTGTCTTGATATTTCTCAAACGACTTTCAGCAAAAAAATGCACAGCAATAAGTACTTAGATATTTGAAAAATATAATTTTATCATACTATCGTTTGTACCATAGTTTTTGAATAGCACTTGTAAAACTGTGGAATGTTTCAAGACAATCTAAAATCATTTATAATTGTTCTTATTTAAAGAAATTCAATTAGAGCACAGAAAAACTAATACATAATAAACTAAAAATTGGTTAAAAATTACTCAACAAAAATTTTTTTTTAAATAAAAATGCAATGTAAAAAAAAATGGAAATTGCTATTTAACACTTATTAAACATGAAATACATACACTTTCTCATATTCGCAATTTATGCTGTAAATATTTATCAATGAATGTCTTCTTCACTCATTTTTTTTAACTTTCAACTACTACAAATAAACTTGTAACAGTATTATCGTAAAAATAAACGTTCAATAGCGCACAAAATTACAGACACAAAATTGATCAATGCTGTAGTTTTAAGGGTTTTTTTTTTAATAGTATAGCGCATGTAATTATTTTTGTGAAAAACATCAGTGTCAGCATCCAAAAATTTAAAGAATAAATCCAATGTGAAGATCATATTATCGACGAATGACGAAGAATTTAAACGTCAAACACGAAATTCTGTGTCACTTTAGTCGAGAGCATATGGAATCGTCACTGAAGTACACCGCTAAGATGAAATAAAAACATTATGTCAGTAAACGCTTAACGGAGGTGAAATAAGAGTCACAAATCGCCAGTCGTAGATTCTTAGGCCTACATCGGCAGGAGAAAATTTAACGAGCGGCCGCGTTAACACCGAGCATCTCGAAAGGTCCCGATCAGAAGAATCAATCGCTCAAATAAAAGATAAATCGGCACTATAATCCAACTCCATGAGGTCCATCAAGAAAAATCCGGCAGCAGTAATTCACAGGAGCATATGCATATTTCACACAACAGTCTGTGAAGAAGGGGAGCACTTATGTAATGATTCACAAACATAAGCAGGACTTATCTGACGAGGAAATAGTCGTTCGAAAATAGTAGAAGACAAACGTTAATAATTCACATTTATAGTATTCAGGCGAATAAATAGTCCGGAAAATAATCTGGCAGGTAAATAAAAAGGCAGGCAAATAACAGCAGGCACCATCCCTCGATGTTTGAAAAAGTTGCGAATGCCTGGTGTAGGCACCATAGTTTCTGTAGTGTAGATCTGTATTTTAAAGTATATTGTTGGCCAGGTTCTTTTAAACAAATGCATTCGCTAGAGTTGTAGGCTGTGATCTATTATAATACAATAAATGCTTTTTAATAACCTTGTTTATTTGAAGTAGAGTTATAAAAATTAAATCATTTCTTACAGAAAATAGTTAGGGATGGTGCCTGAACGCATATTATTAAGAAAACAGTCTTCACATGACTGCTTCGTGAAGCGAGAGGGAGGCAATTAATTCCTCATTCACAATTCACACATTGGCATTACAGGATTGGCGAAAAGGAGCATATGAAAAGTGAATGATATCATATCCATAAAATTTTCTGTTACGCTTTAAACAATTAAGATGATTTTGAATTTAATGCAGGGCAACCAGAAATGGGCAGTCCTAAAAAAATACGCCAAAAAGAATTCGCGCCAAATTCGTACGTTATGAGCATATTTTGAGAAAATGTTCTCAAAAGACACAACAATTATCATGTACATCAAAAGACTTGCAACGAATAAGTTAGACTTAAAATTACGCAGAGAGGAAAATGAAATTTCACTGACCGCAAACATGTTCGATCTTTACTCTTTTTTTTATTTGTTTTTAGCAAGGGAGAAATACGCATCTTAATGAATTCTCTTTATCTGACAGCCGTTTATCAGTAATAAAGCAGATGCTAGATGTTTTTCTTTCTTTTCTTTTGAACGGAAAGTTATTGTGGGATTGAAATAAAACGTTAAGATGAAGTAGCTATTTAATTAGAGATTAGTTTTAACTGTAATTTAGAAAAAAGTAAAATTTAAGAATACTATATGTGATTCTACATCACAATATATATATATATACATTTACGTATGACATATGGGGTGACATTCTTACTCCCACTGGTCAGTCTGCTATAAGTCCTATATCATTACTCTGAGAAAAAGGCTCTTCAGCAACACAGACGATTAAAAAATTACATCAAATTCAAACGAAATGCCGAAGTGAGCTGAAGAGAGCTGTTGGGGAACGTTTTGTCGTTCGTTGGGAGAGAAGGATGGATGAAGACTTCCCGCGTAAGATGTGTATTAAGTCTGACTAAACTAAAATTTATGATGGTTTAACTTGTAAATAGAACTCTGTAAATAACTAACTTTGTAAATATGTTATCGTTAATGTATGTCTTTAAATTTTATTTGGTGTCAGTGTAGAATTTAAGTATCTCAGTTTACTTCTGATTCTACAAAGACACACACACACACACACACATATATAAAATATATATACATATATATATAATATATATAAATATTATATATATATATATATATATATATATATATATATATATATATATATATATTTTGAGTCATATAAATCGCAAAAAACAGCTTCAAGTTAATTTGTTTCATTTTTAGGTCTTATTGTTTTTACAAGCAACTAAAATTAACGCTTGATCTAAAATTTGCGAGATACGTTTTGTGATGTGAAAACTGTTTTTTTTTATCCGGAAATACTTTGTTAATTACATAAATTAGTAGTGCATTTCATGTACTTTTAAAATGTTGTTGAAGATTTTAGATATCTTCTCGAGATAATTTGTAATTTAAAATGTACTGCGCAATAACTATACCGGGGTAATAACGCCAATCCTTGACTTTAGTACCCCGGTTGATTCCCTACATTGGCCAAGCTACATCCTAAATACTGATTCAAATAAACACAGTTAAAACTGTCCAACGTTTCTCATATTTCTATTTAAGTGGTCCTTTTTAAGCAAAAAGAAGCTCACGGTCTGATATTCTTTTGCCTCATCCCTCCCCTCCCACACCACACCTTTATTTTTCTTACACTTTTACAAAAAATTGAACATTTTCAATAGATTAGAATGCAATTTGTCAATTTCTAAGTTTGTAGAGTTTGTATTTTTAGAATTGGGCTATCTACATGCAATTATTCCATCTTATTTCATAGTTTCGTTTGCATGGCGTTATTACCCATATAGGTGGGTAATAACGCCAAATAGCATTGGTCAAGAAAAAAACGCCATTACATTTTATGAATACATATCTGTTAAATTATTTTATTTTATATAGATAGTCAATGAGTTGCTGTATCAGATCCTATATTTGTTTGAAAAGTACAATCTAAAACTAAGCCGTGAAAATTGGTAGAACCTTAACGTGGCGTTATTACGCCAGGGTACCTTATATCCAACCTTTTTATGGAGATACATATTTAATAAGCTTTGAAATACAATTCAAGCTTACATGTTCAATAAAAAATAAGCTTTAAAATGCAATTTAAAATAAAATGTAAATTTTTATTATTATAGTAAAAAAGACTTTCTATTTTGAAAATTTGCAACCATTTCATTTTAGTTGTATGAATTTAAGTTATCAGTTATACATTCACCATTCAGTTTACAACAGTTCACTTAACTGCCAGTTGCCCTTACAAAAGTCCGTTGAATGCATTTTCTAAGCCGGTTTTTTTATGTTTTTATTTTTATTTTATTTTTTCATAAAAAAGGAAGAAAAGAAATAAAACATATAAAATTAATGAATAAAAGGCCATTTTAACACATGTAGGAAATTAAATATTTCTCAAATGAAAAGAGTTTATTAAAAATTGTTTACTATTTTACAAAAGTTTAGTACAATGTATCGATCGATTTTTTAAAAAATATCCACACAACAGCCTAAATACTTATTTTATATGTATATAATATGGCAATAGCACAGTGATATTTATTAAATATCTGCTTTTTGAGTTCGATTACGTGTGTTGCATTCATATTTTTTTCATTCTAACATATTCTACTTTACTAAGTCAAAGCTCATGTATTTTACATTGATATCTATCAATAAAGTATTACCTTCACTTAATTTTTCTTTTCATATCTTATATGTAATATTTTGGTTTACTTTTAGTTTGCTATTATATGCTTATTAGGAACTAAATTTTGTCATATTAGCCCTATTGTCGACATAATTGGAAGAAATGAACATATTTTTATTATGATTTAACATACAAGCTCCTCTTCCGATTCCGCAAGTTTTTCAAAGTACTATACATTTTTATTTCCACTATATTTTATTTTCATTTTTAGCATATATATATATATATGTATATATAAGATGATAATTGAAAGATTATTAATTGAACTAAATAACTTAGAACTAGAAGCAATGAAAATATTTTAATATAATATTAAATAATAATAATTATTGTTATTAGTATTATTTATTTTGTCCATGATTATAGAATAAAAAATAAAAATATACATTACCGAAATTTGCTAGCAGGATATAATTTGTTTATTTTAGGACAAAACTCATACTTAAATTTTTAATTATGAAAAACTTGTGGAACCAGAGAAAAAAGTAGAGTTCGATCTAAAAAAAAAATTGGGAAATATTTTCAAACTAAAAATGTGCGTGTAAAAGGAATGGAATCAGATGACCTGTAAAGCTTACGAAATAACCCAAATTTCTGTTAGCTGAAAATGAGGACTGAGCTTTACTGGTGCCTTAAAATCAATCAGGGAAAAAGAGGCATTTTTAACTCACTCCGTATTTCTATCATCCATAATCAGTTTAAAAATTCAGGTTCATAACTATATGTTACAGGCTCATGTAATGAAGTATGAAAACGGCTCGTTCAGTACAAAGTGTGGACACAATTCCATTCCAGCGGTTTTTATAAGTGGAAGATCAATGCTCCAAGTAAACTCAAAACCTTGAACTGATACAATTCAACCATATGCAAAATATTTGTGTTCAGACATTTTTATCTACATCGCTTCCTCAACAACCTGATTATGTCAATGTTATACTTTAATTATTGCTTCACGTTTTATATTCGTTTAGCGGAGTGGAGCTTAACTGATTTGAGACAACATAACAACACATTCTATTGACTACTTTCCTCAGTAATCATTTTGAGTGGATAATAGTATAATTCTGAATATAAGGCACCAGTAAAGCTCAGTCCACATTTTCAGCTGACAAATATTCGGGTTATTTCATGAGTATTACAGATCAACTGATTACATTTCTTTTCTACGCTGATTTTTACATTGAAAATATTTCCCAATTTTCACTGTAACATTTTTTAGATCGAGCTCTACTTTTCGCTCTGGTTCCACCAATTTTTATATCATTTCATAGCTTTTTCAGACCCTTTCAGGAACTTTATCAATCACCTTCAATTAACAAATCTAAGCTATTATTAGTAGTAAAGTATTACTAGGCATATTAATTTGACGAAACACCGGAAATAACGCCAAATTAGCTTCAATTTTGGTGAGTAATTTTTGGCGCTAGATTTGGCGATATATCGCCAAGTTGGCGAAAAATTTTACGACATTTGGAGACAGAACCGCCCCCTTCCTAGATGGTAGTCCCATTGCAGTTTCTCGCTATCTACGCAGATTTTCTTAACCATAGGTATCTACGCAGAATTTCGTAGCTTCATTTTCAAATCGTTATTTTTATAAATGTAGAAGACTTTTTTTTTTCCAAATTATCCCTTTTTAATTGAAATATCTGTAGTTTAGTAATTGTTTTGACGTCCAAAACGATGTGCGATGTTAATGTGCGATGCGAACCAGGTGCGATGTTGTTTTAACACATATTTAGCTACATAGTTTATGTATATGTTTATGAAAAATATGTATTTTTTGTTTCGAATGATGTCAGTTTCAGAAATTAAAAAATCTATCAGGAGAAATCAGAATTTTTATTGATCTACAACTAAAAAAACACATGTTATCATTTCTATTTTAAATTATTGAACTGCTTTATAGTTCATGGCAACTCTAAAGAAATAATTGAATTAGCAATTAAAAAGGAGAGATTTCTATTATGTTAAATTATGTAAGGTATAGCGTTATATAAATTTTAAATGGGTGCTATTTCCTTATTGGATATTTTTTGACAGGACTTTCAAAAGGTACATACTTAGGGCACATACTAAAGACTCTTTCAAGTCTGATTTTTTTTCTTTTTTTTACGTTTTAACTTTTTTTTTCTTGGTTTAAACATGAAAAAGCATCGCTCTGAATGACAAAAATTGAGTTTTATTAAAATATTATAATTATTTAAGAAATTACATTATATACTAGTAATAGAATAGTGGTCTTTCGAGGAACAAATCGTCATTTACGGGTAATCTATTATTAGTGCAGTATGCTGAAAAAGATGGATGTAGTACAATTTCAAATTAAAATTTTAAAAGATATATGAAAAATGCAAAATACGTAAGATTTTTAAAACATGAATTTTCACATTATTATACTAAGCGTAGTAACTAACTTTTAGTGAAAAAAGTCCAAGCCGGGGATCGAACTCGGAATCCTTGGAGTAGCGCTCCAAGTGCTCCACCATTTATCCCTTTCCGGCGCACTACTCTTTTAAGTTGGAATTTAAAGAAAACAAAAATTAGGCAATCTATTTAGGCCTAGAGAAGTACACAGGTATTGTTTTGTAAAGATTGCACTAACCATTTTAATTATACAGCTGTTGCCGAAGTGGTAACCTCCCATAAATAAAGCATTGATAAAAACAGTGAGAAGAGCATTGCTGTGAAGCGCATATTACAGTAACACATTTTACCTATTATTTAAAAACAATAGAGTTTGATCTCTGTGGTGCTGCCATCTAGAACTCCCAAGAAAGATTTAAAGTAGTCATTAGAGTAGTTTTTGAAATATTCACTGAGTTTTTGTGTCTTTAAACAGGGGGAACTTTAGGTGTTGCCGACCCGGCAACACTGCGTGTTAAGGGGTTAAGCTACGAGGACGGTGGTGCCCAGCTTAGCATTTCTCACTTTATATATGTTGGTTAGTCTGCAATTCGCAGCACGAGATGGAGCCGTCTTCATGAGCACACAAACCTGTGGCTTACCATGAGACACCGAGAGACCCAGTATCGGTAAATTACAAATATATTTGACATTAATCAATTTCTCAATTAATTTTCAGCGGTGAATTACGCTTAAAAATCTGGAAGATTTTTAATACATGAATTTTCACATTACTATACTAAGCTTAGAAACCAAATTTTAGTGAAAAATATCTAAGCCGGGGATAGAACCCGGAAACCTTGGAATAGCGCTCCAAGTGCTCCACCATTTAAGCTACGAGGACGATGCCCAGCTTAGCATTTCTCACTATACATATGTTGGTTAGTCTGTAATTCGCAGCACGAGATGGAGCGTCTTCATGAACACACAAACCTGTGGCTTACCATGAGACAAATATAAATGTAAAATGTATATTTTAAAATACGCAATTGGCATTATATATTCGCAATAGTTGACACATAATTTACACTTCTATGCAGAAAATACTGCGTGAAAATTGCAAAGAATGAAAACAAAAATAAAATTTTCATCGTTTGGTGTATTCTGTTGACCTCTCTTATTTGGTAGGAAAAGTTTTGAAGCAATTTTCGTCCCCAAGGAAGCATAAGTGGAGGTTGCATTTTTCAGAAAAAATATGTTTTTCTAAAGTTACATCCTCCTAATTTGCATCTTTGTTGCATCTTGCTTCTTTCTGTCATGTGGCCTGTATTATCATATCTTACATATTCAATTGGGCGAACTAATAGTTTCAACTTTCTTTTTTTAATGAGAAATAGTCATGGTGGGTGAATTACTTGGACGACCACGTTTCACGGAGATTGTAGTTTGGTTTTTTAAAGCCAGTGCTTTCAACTATTTTTCAACTGCTTATTTTTGTTTTATTTTTTTAAACAAATTATAGGCTAATGATATTGCATAACAGCATTACATGACATAAAGAATAAGAAATATTGTTATAAAAGAGAAATATTCGACTTACGTTTCTATAAATTTTATTTTTTAAAGTTAATAAATACAATGTGCATATTTTAGTAAAACTAATTCCTTTAAAACCACTGTATTACTAATAGTACATATACTATTATTTTTAACACAATCAAACTGATTGGTAAAGTTATCATACGAACTGAATATTTCCAGCTGAGCGAAAAATTGTCCATGCTGGGGATCGAACCCGGATACTTGGCTTACAAGGCTGGGATTTTTCGCTCAGCTGGCTATCGCTCAGATAGCTTAACAGGTAAAGCATTGGCCTTGTAAGCCAAGTATCCGGGTTCGATCCTCGGCCTGGGCAATTTTTCGCTACGCTGGAAATATTCAATTCGTATAATAGTGCATATATTTAAAGATTGATAAATCATAACTTTTCAACGGTTTTGATTACAAAAATTTCATCAAACATGGCCTACAATAACTTATTTTACGTAATGAAATTCAAATAATAATTCTAGTTATTTATAATATCAATAATTAGAGCAAAAAAAAAAATACCTGTTTGACGTTCATTCAAAGTTTCATCCATCTTTAATAAGTGTTCCTGGACTTTTAGGGCTATATTTTAGTGAAAAAATTAAATACACGCTTTCAAGAAGAGTCTTTAAAAATAGAATATGAGGTACTTTGTAAACAATTACTAAATAACGGAAAAATATGTTAGTTGAAAGATGACGTACTATTAGTAGTAAACCAGACCCGAAAGGGTTAAATTAAAAGCTTTCGATCAAACTATTACATGTTGCTGAATGTTTCCTGGTTCGGGTTATAATTGAGCTTTTTGTCTTTTTTTGTTTGTTTGTTTGTTTCACGATAAAAAATTGTCAAAACACAGGTTCTGGATCTTTATAACTAATTGGTGGATCTGGATAATTTTTTGTAAACTTTGAGGTCTAGAATAGGACACTTCGTCTTTTCGACTCGTCGCGATCGGATGATTCGGTCCAAAATTATTAATAGGTAAACTTTGGACTTGAACATTAGAGATGTGGCTGAGTTCTACTGTACAGCACTATCGTGCTGTATGATGTATCAAACATAAATTAATGGATTAAATAAATCACATGAGAAACTTGTATTTGTTTTTATTTTGGTAATTAATTCCGGTATTGTTCTAACTTCCTTCTCGATCTTGTTTGTTTTTTCTCTAGTTTTGGACCATTCGAGAAAACAGCTCAGCTGCTATAAATCTCAAAAGAAATCCCCCTCCGAACCAAACCCAGAATAGTATTTTTTGCTATGGAAAATCATGTGAAACGGAAAGAAAAAGAGATAATTTTTTTACTGGAATTCGATAATTGCAGTACATTTTTTTTAAATTATTGATTTTAAAAATTTGGTACTTCCGCATGCAGTTGTTATTTCATGTGCTGATTTATTAAATCTGAATAAAAAAAAGCTAGACCCCAACTTTTCAATTTATGAAAAAATAAATTTTTAAACTTAGAGCAAATATACTTTTTTGCAATGACAATTAACGGGGATTTATTAAAATTAGGAAAATTGAATGGTCGCTTTTACACTTTGACATAGTTTATAACACTTAATACAAATTTAATAAATTTAAGAAAAATTGAATTTTTGTTGAGGAAAGAGCAATGTTGTCTTTTTTTCTTTAAAAAGCGACTTTATTGCAATTTGAATGCGTCTTTTTTATTGAGCACTAATATAAATAATATTTCTTAAATTCAGGGGGACTAGAGTCTCGTCCATGAAAGAGCTATTTTCTAAATTTTTGTTAAGTTTGGGAAAACTAAAGAATCAATCGCTTTAAACATTGCCATACAGTTTATAACACATAATAAAAATAAGGACACAGTATTTCGAAAGAGATATTAAACGAAAACCTTTGTGCGATCTGTGATCACACTTATCCACTTATTCTCAGTTTGTGTGTTTACGAGGAATAAACATATTCAAAGCGATAAAACTTTTATTTATAATGTTCAATTGACTCTTTTTTTCGGATTTTTCCTTTTGATCTATTTGATAAATCTAAGTATCGTATTTAGAATAAATTAAAATGGTTAGTTTTTGTTTAATGTAATAATGTAAAATAAATTAAATTTTTACTGCAAATTTATTTGCACATTTTTTGTTTAAGTCTCCGAAAGATATTAACTTACGATAAATTAGGTACTTAAAATTATACATCACTTTAATACAAGAAAAAAAATGCTTAAAATTGTAGAAGATACATTTTAAAATATACATTTTTTTTTCAAATTTTGCCGGGAATATCGAATGATTTCTTAATAACACTGTTTTCCTTTATTGAGTTATGTACCTTAAAATACTTAAAAACAAAAGAAAACAAAAATCATAGAATGCAGATTTTTTTTTTTTTTTTTTTCCGGGGTGAGGAAAAGTAGCTTTGATAAGTAGCTTTTTTTTGTTGTTACAGTTGGCATTGGGGCATCGAACTTGATTATTTAAAAATAATTGAAAAAGCAACAGTTTTATTTTTTTTAAAGCTATGAACAAAAAAAAAAAAAAAAAAAAAAAAAAAAAAAAAAAAAATGCTTAATATTAATTTGAATTGTATATTTTTAATTTCATTAAAGTAAACAACTTCCTTTTATAAGTATTTTTAAATTAAATTTATTTTTTACCGACTTCCAAAAAAGAATAACCAAAACCGATAATCAGAATCTATCCAACCGATTAAATTAGTATTTCTGTTAAATGAAAGAAGTTACTCTCGAATTGGTGCCACTTCCATATCATCGAAATTGGTTAAGTACTTTTTTAGTAATTAGGCAAAAACTGATAAA
Organism: Maratus speculifer; assembly: GCA_964019185.1. Taxonomy (NCBI): domain Eukaryota; kingdom Metazoa; phylum Arthropoda; class Arachnida; order Araneae; family Salticidae; genus Maratus; species Maratus speculifer. The sequence continues at coordinate 45,459 of CAXHSM010000686.1, forward strand.
ATTAGTGATTTCTAGCAAATTAAAAGTCACATGGACGTTGAATAAGTTAGTCGAACGGAATGCAGTCAGGATAGCCGAGCGGTCTAAGGTGCTTCATTTAAACGCTGGTTCTCGATATAGTGTGGGTTCGAACCCAACTTCTGACATACGTGTGCGCAATAATCTTTTCCGTATTATGATTTTTAACCGACTTCAAAAAAAGAAGAGGAGGTTATCAATTCGACGCGTATGTATTCTTTTATATATGTTTACCAATTACTCCGAAACTATCCAACCGATTAATTTGGTTTTTGTGTTAAATGAAAGAGTTTACTTTCTTATTGGTACTAGTTCCAATTGGTTTTGTACTTTTTTAGTAATTAGGCAAAAACTAATTAAATTAGTGACTTCTCACAAATTAAAAGTAACATGAACCTTAAATAATCTGGTGAAATCGAGCGCAGACAAGATGGCCGAGCGGTGAAAGTCGTCAGGTTTAATTTCTGGTTCTTAAAAGAAAGCGTGGGGTCGAATCCCTCTCCTTACATACCTGTATAATTTACAATACTTTTTTCCATATTATAAGTTTTATTAATCGACTTCAAAGAAGGAAAAGGTGGTTATCCATTCGAAGCGCATGTATTTTTTTTAATGTAACTTCACCGATTACTCCGAATCTGTCCAACCGATTAATTTGTTTTTTGTGTTAAATGAAAGAGGCTACTCTGGAATTAGTACCACTTCAATTTCATCGAAATTGGTTCAGAACTTTTTAGTATCTAAGCAAAATCTAATAAAATTAGTGATTTCTTGCAAACTGAAAGTAACATGGACGATGAATAAGCTCGCCGAATGGAGTGCAGACAGGGTGGTTGAAATGGACAGCAGATTTGATTTATGGTTCTTGAAAGAGATCGTGTGTTCAAACCCCACTCCTGATATATGCGTGTATAGTTTACAATGATTTTTCCTGTATTGTAATTTTTATTAACCGACTTCAAAAAATCGTTAACTTTTAACTAAAAAGAGAAAAATAAACTTTTCTACCAAAAATTGAATGGACATCAAAAACTACTGCAAAGTAAAATATATATATATATATATATATATATATATATTTTTTTTTTTTTTTACACAATAGTATTAAGAAATTAATTTAAAAGCGTAATATTTATCATGCGTATTATTATATTTATGCACATTAATTTGATTTTTTGAAGTCGGTGCCAGCCAAGCCAAGTTCAAAATTAAAATTAATTATCCAATGCAAATCGTAAAATATAAAGTTAATATTTTCAACTGAATATTAAATCGTAAAAAATATCGTAGATACTTGGATGTGTGTCTATTGGAAAATTACATGCAACTTGTCTTGGCTGGCACTGACTTCAAAAATCAAATTAATGTGCATAAAAATGATAATACGCATGGTAAATACTACGCTCTTAATTTAATTTCTTATTACTATTACATAAAAAAAATTATTTTTTACTTTGCAGTAGTTTTTGAAGTCGGTTCAATTTTTGGTAGAAAAGTTTATTTTTTGATACCATCTACGTAATAATATAATGATTATACCATAATAATTTGGATTCATTATTTAAAGGATAAGTTTTGTTTTAAAAGACATATTACACGAAACTCTCTGTGCAATCCTTAATCCGCGATCATACTTATGATGTTGTTTATTTTTATTTTAAATTTTTCTCATCATAGCACTCTTTTTTTTTATCTTTTTTCGATAACAGCTTTAAAAAAAACGGTCAAGAGCGAATATTACTCGCATTCAGAGAGCTCCGCACAAATAAATATATATATGAATTACTAAGTGTATTTATTTAAAAAAATCATTGCTAAAAGAAAAAAAAAAAAAAAAAAAAAAAAAAAAAAAGGTAACAACTTTAGGTTTGGGTATAGCAGTATATACTGGAAATATCCTCAGCTGATTCGCGGATTTTCATCAAATTTTAGATTCAGTAAGTCCTTTACGTTAATTGAGTTTTTTTTTCTTTTTTTTTTTTTTACATTTTGCTGTAAATTGCTTAAGACGCCACACTGCTGACTGAGAAAGACCCGGATGATAATGTAATATCTATGGGGGCGTTCTTTTCAAACATCTCGCTCAAATTTTAATATTTTGACGGGATTTTTTGCATAGAATAGCTGAGGAGGATCCACAACCGGTTAACTACTTTTACATTTTCGATTTTGGCGTCAAATTGTTTTTTAAAAAATACTTTAACTTTCAGATCCAGTTATGAAACTTAAACTATCCCAATATAAAAAGAATATAACCAAAATCCAAAGCGTAAGAACTTAGCTCGATTGTAGATTGTCTTCAACTATTAAAAAAAATCACATTAAAATAATAAAATTTGAGCGAGATATTTGAAAAGTACACCCCCCTTAGACTTTACATTATCATCAGTGTCTTTTTCCAATCAGTAGTGTGGGCTCTTAACAAATGGAGTTTATTTTGCTGCAGTATTTTTGATTTCTGCAGAACTATCTCCAGAAATGCACGGAATTTCATTCACTTAAGATTCAGTTAGTCTTTGATATGAATTGACATTTTTATTTACATTTTGGTGCGAATTTCTAAACAGGTTATTTCTGCTATGATGAATTTTTATGATTTCCGCAATAGCTCGATTTCTATAAATAATGCACAGATTTTCACAAACCTTCAGATTCAGTTATTCCTTAATATGATTAAATAATATTCGTTGACAGAATTTGTTGCTTATTAAGTCTTGGTGTTAATCACAGGCTCTTCTAAGCAGCATTTTGTAGGATTTACACGAATTTAGGAATAGTCCTATCTCATGAACAAATGCGTGGGATTTCATATGTTTTGTATCCTAGGGATGCACATAGATTGCCATTTAATTTTGGCACTGTAATAGCAAATTTTGAAGTATTAACATGCATGAGATAGAAGAAGATATTGCGATCACTACATCCATCTACTTTAATCTTATCCTAGTTTGTTTCAGATGAACTTAATTTGTTACCAGCAGTAAAAGTAGTGCACTTTTGAGCTTCATTTGGCTAAAACTAATTTAAATGTAATAATATTTTCTTTTACAGTATAGCAATAACAAATCCCTTGCTCAAAGTTAATACTTGGCATTGTACAAACCACGCTTAAAAAATACTTCACATATTGAAGACACCACTTTCGTCCATGCCGCATTTTTCTAGGTAAGTTTTAATTGAACTTTAAAAGCATGGAAAGTGTATTGTGTGATTTACTCAATATAAACTAAATGCGTTTTTCTAAACTATGTGACCTAGGGTAATCGATATAATTTTCCTGCAAAGTTCAATTTATCTTGAAGTACCTCTAAATGTTTCATAATATTTGTTTCAGTGGATTAAAATAGATGGGGGGAGGGGGGTTTCCACTACATTTTCGCTTACATCGTTGGAAATAACATAGCTAAAATTAACCTTTTCGGGTCTGGTGTACTATTAATAGTACAAGTTTCGTAATGCAGTATTATTTTGTATTAAAAAATATTTTTTTATTTCTATTTACATGTAGTAATGTTAGTATATGTCTATGCATTTACTATATGACTTCATTTATGTTTAGGTATTTAGTTATAATAATATTTATTATTATTTGCATGATTATCTTTCAAATATTAAATTTAAAATTAAAGTTACTTTCCTGAAATAATAATGTGTAATAAAGCGTAAAAAGTATAAGAAAGTTGTAATATAAATTAAAACTTCTTGTTATACACTTTCTAAACACCTCCAAAAATTTTTCCTCAGCCTATTTTTCATGCGAATATTAGCTAAATAGTACGCAAAACAACAGAATTCGTTATCTTTAAGAGAACGAAATATTCGTTAAACACCAATTAATTTATTTGGATGCCAGTGTTAATATTATTAACGTAAGAGTAATTTTTTTTTAATTAAAAAAATGGACCCCGAAAGGGTTAAAAGGAATGCGGTTTTGAGTTTTGCGTTACAAAAACTTTCACACGATATCCCAAATGATATACGAAGAAAATATTTTTTTCAAGTAAAGTATTTAGCTCGCTACATTTTTTAAAATGATATTTGTCAATGTTTAATAATCTGTAAACATGTGGGGGAATGTATGTATTATGTGCCCATTTTGAACTTAGGTTTAGAAATAAAATGTCTGTGACAGACATACAGACGTAGAAGTGATCTTAAAATTGTTTTGTTTTCACTTTTTAAGTATGGAATCGTAAAAAAAGAAGAAAGCTATTTTTTTTTCAAATAAATCTCATTTAATTAATTGTTATGTACAGCCACCAAACGTAAAAATTTATTTACTTTGTTTTCGAATTTTATTAAGCAAGCTTGAAGTCATATTTTCAGAGATACGACGAATCAAAAAACAAAAGAAAAAAAGAGAAAGAGAGATAAAAGGGTTTTTCGGCACACCCTGATACCAAATCCTCTTAAGATCAATAAAATATTAATTTAAAGATTGTTTGTTAGGAAAACAAAGTTTTGAAATCATACATAAATGCATTTACCTTTCTTCTGTAATATTGGATAAAATTATTATGCTGACATGTTTGAAAGCCCGAAAATGATTGATGATGACAGAAATAATTTTATCTGATTTAAACTTTAGCGAGATACTGGCATATCGTACGGACTGCCCATTTAAATATTAAAAGAATTTTCTGCTAAGTTACTTTATAACTTATGAGAATGACAAAAAATTGTTTTTGACTTTATTTTTTCTTATATGCAATTTAAAACACAATTTAATACATACACATAACAATATATAAAGTTTGAATATATATGTCAAATATTTATAATTTCTCTGTTATTTATGTACTTAACTTGCTGTTTATATTAATAATTTTTTCCAATTTTATTCCTATCTACGATTTTTTCCAAAAATTTATATCGTCAGATTCTTATTAAAAACTTCAATTATAATTTTTTGAATCTTGAATTAAATCTTTATTTATAATTACTTCATTTAACAATTTGCTGTTTCGAATTAAATACATCTATTTTATATCGATGAATATGTTATAAATATTAATTATTTTGTTTGTGAACCTTTATTTCAGTAAAAATCGACTCGCAAAATCAGCAAATTCTTTTTTGACATATTATTATTTTGTCCATAAACAATGTTTTGCATTTTAATATTTTTCAAATCTGTTTTTCTCAATACTGATTGTACAAAATTTTAAATTTTTGAAATACTTCGCGTGATTGATATTATATTTATTTTTTATCAAAATTCATGAAAATGATAAGGAAACATCCTGTTATTTCTTAAAAAGGAATTGTGTATGCATTTAAAAAATCAACTTCAATAACACGATTTTGGATTTTTAAATTATTATAAGGCATAATTTTGATAAAAAACGACATGAAATTAAAAATGTAAAACTCTAAAAAAATACCTGTTTAAAAGATTAAAACATCAATAAACAAAATTCTTTGTTATAGTATTTTATGTGATTTATCTCCAAAATCGAGAAAAAATATCTTAAAAATTATGATTCATAGAACATTTTAAATTTTTTTTCAAATCTTTGTTTTAAAATTTATTTTTTAAGTTAGTAAAATTAGAATAAGATTAGAAATTTCCTTTAAGATGCCGTATATACTTAAGGTGAAATGCATCTTTGTACAAATATTCAAATCTGTATTATAAAAATAAAAAGATTTTTTTTTAAGCTTAAATGATCCCCTTAAACTTGTTAACTATTTGTAATTGACTGGAAAATCTAAAAAAGGTACGTGCACTCTCTCTTTTTTTTTTTTTTTTTTTTTTTTTACTATCGTTTAATTTGTTTCTCTTTTACTACTTGCTAGCAAGAGACAGAAGTCCATGCATTAACAGAAAATAAAATGTTCAAAGTACTTTGTAATTCGCATTAAAGATATGTTTAGCAGAAATGACGAAATAATATAAAAATGAATAATGATTTAATATAAATGAATTTTATTATGTGACTAGATTTCAAATGAAGTCATTATTCCTCGAGAGGTGAAAGTTCACATGATGTTACCTCTGTTCCGTTCCGGTCCGCGAATTTAAGCAGCTTCTACAGTGATCGAAATTGACCCACATTTCTATTGAATCAGTGTTACAATGATATTTTTGAAAACTGATATATTTAATGGAATCTTCCAAACTCACTAGCCAAACTGGTAAAAGGTAGGCGGCGGGCTTGGTCGCGATCCCAATCGAGACCGTCGTTCTAACCGTTCTGAGTTTTCCGTGGATTTCTCCGAACATTGGATTTCCTTGAGTAAATATGTGTTAAGATCCCTTGGAATGACCCTCACGAAGGGCACCCCTCCCATTAACGGCATATATCCCTCGTGTAGATAATCGGCTATCATAAAATAAACCTAATAAAAAATCTAAACCAATAGGCCAGTCATTTTAGCAAAAATAGGGGGCAAAATTAGAACAAAGCTGGATTTTTGCGTAGGTGTTAGTTAGGTTATGTAGTTAAACGTACTAAAAGTCCCCATCTATCCGCCGTGATCTTTCGCCGGCAGAGGTCTGTAATGAGCTTGAAAATCGGTTTTTCTGTGAATGTCTCACGAACAATGGCATTTAGAAAAAAAATGTTCAATTACAAAGTTGTAGAAAATTTAATTTCCTATAAAAAGTATCATTAACATTTGTTTGTCACACCAAACATTCCCTATCAACAATGTAAAAAATGTGAACATATTTGAAAGTAAAATTATAAAAATACGAAAAATCTGTTGCTACATTTAACATAAACAGATAATATAAACATATCTACAATTCTCACCTTTGAATGGAGAAAATGGATATATAAGACACAATTATGCTTATTTCCACACTACCCTTGAGATAAAGCACTTAGCACGTTTTTTTTTATTATTGTGGTTTCCCCCGCAGGCATATTCTACTTATAGTGACTGGCTTTATCCAATTTCAGTCGTTTGACTGCTTTAATAGTTCTTTATATAGATTCAGTTTCTACACTCAATTCAGATTCGTCATTATCTGTATTTCTTTCATTCATTGTTGTGGTGCTTTCAGTATTTTTTTTTTTTTTCGATATCATAACTGAATTCGGAAGTAGCGCATCCCTCCACCCTTGCAGTGGGCAGGATACTGTCAATGTTTTCCTCATTTTCAAAATCAACTTTACTTGCATTATGACATAATACTCCGCAGCAATTTATGCAAATGTAAAAACATTTCAATCCAATTTTTCGGCATCCACATGCTTTTCCACATCCTTTGGAACAAGTACAAAAAAAAAAGAAAAAAAAATCAATAATATTTTTTGGTGCGGGCGGTAAGGTAGCTGCAATTGAAGACAAATTAGGTGCATTTTGCCAGCCCCAGTTCTCAGGAAGTAGTTTATTGCCCAACCAGTATTGTATATGATCATAAAGACGTAAATTGGGCAATCTAGCTGCATCTTCAGAAGACGGCAACGATGAAAGGCCTTTTTTACCAACAACAACTGCTTTCTTGAAACATACATTACAGTGCTGTTCAGAGAAATTTCTGCTTTATCACCGTATAAAACAAGAAAAATAGTTTTTTCTGCCCCAGAAATTTCAAATTGGGATACTTGATCACCTCTTAAAATGCTGACAGCTTGTATGTTATGATCTTCTTCCTTTTTAAAAAAAAAAAACTGCGAATGACATGTTACCTTTCCCAAACATTGCTGATGTCGAGTCACAACCTGAAAAATCGTGAAGGAAATATATATGATCTTTCAGAACAGCATTATTGTTAAGACCGTGCGATGAATACTGGGTGGTTACAATTCGTCCTGTTTCAGGCTTAATAAAAAATATCTCTATCTCTGGAGGTGCTTAAGCAGTCAACGATACGAGCAAATAACATCATCGCCAACAACAGCAATAAGCGTACCAGACTTTGCTACTTCAAATAGCTGTTTTAACAATTAGTGTGTTTGCATCATCTTCTGCTTGTTTCGCTTCGAAACCATTCTCCATAAATTTCTCCATAAGCATAGATATGAGACGCGACTTATTTTAATGATTAGATTTTTAAAAAAAATCCTTTTTCGCGATACATTAGAGCTCTCTTTTTTCCCATCTGTATAAAAGGTTCGTCTAATGTATCAGAGCATAACAAACTTTTTCCCTTAAATTCAAACAACGGACTGTCATTTCTGAATTTTTCCTTCAATGCAGTAATTTGTGTGGACGTTGATGTTTTTCTGCAATAGATTTATTGTATGATTTAATAGAATTCTTTCGTGAATAATTTTCCCTACACTTTGGATGAACTGTAAACTCACTATTGTCTTTAGCCATTTCTTCAAATATTTTCCACTTATGGTCACCTCTTTCCGAACTTGCTGTCACAAGGGACTTCAGTTTATTTTTTCCTATTTTTACATAATCTTTCGAAACGCAGTCTTCACCGCATACAAGACTGTCATAACTATTTAAAACTTTCTACAACATGCGTTCAAAATAGAATTATTCCCTTCCTAAAATCTCACAAAGAATTTTTAGTTCAATAAATTAGGGTGATTTCATACTATCGAAATGTGTACAAATAAAAATAAAATATTGGAAAGGTACCTGCATGTGGTAAATTTCGACAAATGAAAAGAGAGATAGGGTATTGGGCAATGACTAATTCACAAGTGACGGCAGACAGACAATGGGAGAGAGGTATGGGTGGATCGAAAGTTGTTCGCCATTTGTTCTGCCTCTTCGCCGCGTTATAATTGTGCTTACGCATTTTTTTTTTTTAAATAATGTTTATTTTATTTTAATTTTTGGTATGGAAAGATTGGTGTGACAAAAAATTTTAATGACACTTTTTTATAGGAAATTAAATTATCTACATCTTTGTATGTAAACTTTTTTGTCTAGGTGCCATTGTTCGTGAAATATTCACAGAAAACCGATTTTCAAGCTCATTAGCGCCCCCTGGGGGTGAAAGCTCACATCGGATAGATGGGGACTTTACGTATATTAAACTACATACCCTAACTAGCACCTATGCAGAAATCCAGCTTTGTTCTAATTTTTCCCGCTATTTGTACAAAAAAGGTGCTAAAATGACTGGAGTGCAAATTCACTAGAGTTCTGAGATCGTCAGTCGATATCAAATAGTCAACAGTGATTCTAGTCCATTAAGTCGTGCAAATTTTAACAATAGAGTTCAAATCAGGACTGACAAATTATCTCAAGGGACGAATTCGACTGCATAAAACTTCTGCTTTTGGAAATTCCCTTCTTGGCTAAGATCATCGTGTGCGTTTGGAACATAATATTCCGTTCACTAAGCTCTAGGTTTCCCTGCAATATAAACAATATTTACGATAATATAATTATATAGATATAATGAGTTTCCAATACATTTTAGAGTGATTAATACTTTTAAGGATTACATTCACATTTGTAATTAGCGTTTTTTTTTCTTTTTTTATTATGTTGAACGTATTATATTTTCTAAGCATTTAAAATAAAAGGCAGAGAACACAAAATTACAATTCTACCCATTTGCAGGTCGCTCAGAGGTATATATATATATATATATATAATATTTATAAATTACAGGGTTGCGATGCGATAATTTAATGTATAGCATTTAAAGATGCGTACAGTTATACTAAGTTCAATTTTAGATTTTCGACCGTTACTGAAATATTTTCTATGTGAAAATCTGAAGCCGTTACATCTGCATCGAAGACGTTTATTACAAAATTCTAACAATTACATTTGTAAAATTCTAATAATTACATTTGTACAAAAAACAATTACATTTGTATCTGTTACTTTTAAACAAATGTCTTGAGAATTTTCCGGAGTCACTTAATTTATATTTAATTTGCAAATTGTAAATAATAATAATAATAATAATAATCTTTGGACTTTTTAAAAGAATGTCTCTATGGTCATTGTGAATGTCGCCTGTAACATTTTGGCAAAATATAGCTCAAAATGAAGTAACAGTTATCAACAATCGGTGTTTACTCAGAATTATGCAAATAAAGCATGATAAAATATTTTCCGTACATTATCTGGTTCAAAATTAAATTGTATTTTTTTTATTTCATTGAATTAAAATTGATTATGAATATTTATGTACATAATATAAATAAATGAATTAATTAATTGGATTAATAAATAATAATTTGTATTAGAATGCTATTTGCAATAAATTTTAAAATAAATTAATTATACAATTCTTCCTATGAAAGATTATTTAAGATTTCATGTGGTATTCTTGAAATATTCTGTAAACAAAAATTTTCTTGATACTTATCATCCTTGTTTGAGATAGTCGAAAATTTCAGAGTTCAATAATATGTTTGCTTAGTAAATATAATACATTTTAAATTCATTTTATGAAATATTTTAGTGAAAGATATGAGTTGAAGTTAATTAATGCAAATTTTATGAAATTCATAACAAACACTAAATATGAATAAATAATTTTCTGATATCGTAATAATGATAACGTTTATATTCAAATATTTAAAATTCCCTACTTAAATACAAGTGTCGAAAATCTCTGATAGTTTAGTAGTAATAGTTAAAATAGATATGATTACATATAGTTGTTGTTACATTCAATATTACATCCAGTGGATTTGAGTAAGATGAAATCTGTAAATTGTATGGAGAAAGAGTGTATGATATATATTGAGTGTTTTATTCATGAATGCAAATAAATTTGCTTTAAATAATTATTATTTCTAATAAAAGATATAGGAAAACATTAAATTAGTTTTTAAATAATTTTAGCATAGATTATGAAAAAATATTAAGTTTTATTTAGCATAGAGAATATAAAAGACTAGAGAAAAAAATATTGACGAAATTATCAACGTAGAGAAAAATAATATTTTAGTTTTTGTTACAGAAATTTCTGTTAAATTTTTAAGATACGACGTATAGGAAATAAATAAGAATGAAATTAATAATGGTTAGATATAATGATGTATTACAAAGATATATATGGGATATAAAGATATATTATAAAGATATGTTATAAAGATAGATATGGGAAATAAAGATATATTATAAAGATATGTAACATAAAAATATATTATAAAGATAGATATGGCAAAATTGTGACACATTTCATTTATTATACATATAATACTTGCGGAACTAACTTTCGGGAGGTTTTTTCATTCAACTAAAATGGAAAATTGAAAGAGAAATACAAGAAATAGTTTATGGAAAGTATCGTACCTTGCTACCCACACATTTTTGCCATCTCACCGACAAAAAATGAATATTGCGACGATGAAAAGACGCGTCTTTGGAGGAAACCATTTATCAAATATATTTTTCACCTCTTCGAAATTATCTAAATGTATACCAGTTAAGCCATGCACCATCCACAATAATATTTAATAATCGGAATGGGCCAGGTCTGGGGAAAATGGTAGATGCAGTAGCAGATTTTATTTTAACATTTTGATGCTGTCTTAAACGATGAAATCGCGATAGCAAGGAACGTTGTCGCGCTGCAGTACAACTCATTTGTGTCTCGTGTCCCATTACAACCGCTGTTCAATGATTGCAAGGTTCAAATTATTATATTTTTTTGTCGGTAGCAATATCCATTGTCAGTTTATTCGGTTTAAGTCGCTCAAAGTACATGATTTCTTTCTGGTCCCATCAAACGTCTGGCATTGTCAACTTTCGAATCGATTTGGGCGTGCCGTTTCGATGCTGATTTTTTGCAAGGTAAAAGCCAAACATTTTTTAGATTTGAGATTCACGAAATATATCCAATTTTTCGTAGCCAATATTCAATGGAAGCATGAAACTCTTTTTTCTGGGCCCCAAAAGCAAAGTTTCGGGAATGACTTTCCGATTTTTCATCTGTATTTTAGTCAAAAAATGCGGCATCCATTTTCTTTCCTTTTGAATTTATTTCATGGTATGCAAAAAATTGGGTATAATTTGGCGAATCATGATTATTACATCTCCAAGTTAATCTTGCTTTTATGTTAATATCTTACTTCAATAATTCTTGCAGATGGCCATCATCATTTGTTTTGGTTTTCGGTGGAAATCGCCATTTCTAAAGCATTTAAACAAAATTTCACAGGTAATTTTAGTTATTGCATGTTTCCGGTAAGACTCTTTATAAAACGACATTCTTCAGCTGGGTTTTTTTTTTAGATTGAGGCAAAATAATTACAACTTCTCGCAAATGCTATTGATTTGTCTAAACTATATATATATATATATATATAATTGTATGTTGTCTACACTTGTTGTTAGTACCAGCCATGTTTGAAATCCAGAAACTTAGTTTTGCAGCTAGTAGATTGAATTTTACGTTTAAAGTACTGAAAGAAATAATGTACATACAATAAAAGGAATGACATAAACAAATTCAGGCCTAGACAAAACAAAGTTACATATCTAATGATAGAAAATTTTAAAATATTTCAAAAGATGAAATAGCTTATCTAATTGCAAATTTCTTATTGATAAGAGTTGATTGGTTGATGATTTATTCATTAGATTTTAATAATTGCTTGACAAATAGCTGACACCTACAAATTTAATTTCTAACAACAAATATTCTATCAATGAACAGCAAAATATTATTAACAACAAGATTATAACAAGATATAACAATATATAATTCTTGATATGATAACAAGATATAATTATTATATAACAAGAAATGAAACAGCAATGCAAAACAATGGGATATTAGAAAAATCTTACCTAAAATAACATTACGAAATAAGTACTATTACACTCTTGAAAAAACAAATATATTTTTTAACTATGAATAAATAATGCAACTATAATTTAAAATATGCAATAAACTCTGCTGACGTTTTTACAACAGAAAAAATGTTCCATAACATTAGAAAAATATAAAAAAGTTCAATCTGAGTGCTGTAAATGCCCTATCTTCCGAGAAAACTGAGATAGAGACTTGAGATTTGGCGTGTACTTACTTAGTACATAATAATAAAAAGAAGACTATTGAATATCAGTAACCTCCATTATCGGGAACTATTTCTTTCTTACTTTTGAAATACTCGTTCTAAAAAAATCGTTTTTCCCATACGTTTTGAATGAATAAGGAAGATGATCGGATAACAAGTTTCCGAGATAATTGTGATCTAATTTTCCACTTTACACACTATTTGATTTCGATTTGATACTGCATTTTATTCAAAATTCCATTCAAAGTAATAGTTTAATTGGAAATGATACGCTTAATCCGACGTAGTTAACTGTTAGTTAATAGGATTATCAAATCTAAATTTATCAAGATAGTTCTTTTACGCAAATCGGTACTAATTATTTATCGCGTTAATCAAAAATTTGCCAAACTACATGATTGATTGCCAATAACCTCTTATCGTAAATCTCACACTCACTCGACATTAAACACGTTACAGATGCTTGTTAAGTAATTCATTTCTTTGTATTTCGACATTTTATTTGTATTTTTATTAATATTTCAATATTTTCTTTTTGTTATTAAAAAAAATATACCAATTTGTTTCATTTAGTTTACAGATTTACATAATTTATTGAAATTGGTCGACGAAATAATCAAGCATTACCCGCGTTTCCGTAATGGAATATTACCATGTATTAAAAATATTAAGTATGCGTTTACATTTTATTCTAGAATATCACTGCATTTTATAAATAGTTTTATCATGTTTCTTTTTTCATATTTTACATTACGCCGTGAAAGGTAAGTATTACGATGCCCTCCAAATCCCCAACGACTAGTTTACTGCTCATAGCTGATATTATACCTCACAATTTTATAAACGAGTAATGTGAACATGAAAAAACTACTTTTTCTATCGAACATGGCTATAAAAGAAGAAAGTAATAAATTAATCTCATGATACACTATTTCTGTTTTGTCTGAAAACGAGATCTGTCAGATTAATTATCCGATGGCCTTCATATCATCAAAGACAATCAGAGTGGCCATTTGGACGATATATATACATATTTTATTGAGATAATTTGTTTGCTACCCCATTTTTAAGAATATTAAAGTTCGATTTTTCTAAGAAAGTACATACATTAAATATTAGTGTTTCAAAAAAGTGGTGAAATCAAGCAGTCTGATTTTTGAGCAGAGTGGGGTGGGCGATTGGTGACTTTTATAAGAACCTATCGACATAGTAACAAAAATTTAATAAGATCTCTAAAATTTTTATGGAAGGAAGAAATTGAAATGTAAATAAATGTTCTATGTATGGTCCAAAAACAGCACACGATAAATGTATAATGTCAATGGTTTTTGAATTTAAATAACATTTAGATGAGTTTAAATTAATATTGATTTCTTCGTGTGTGAAGAACATAAGAATGGCATTGGAATTATGATAAAACAAATCAAAATTTGCAAAAAAAGAACATAGTTGTTAATTTTGTTTGTTGAAACACAATTATCCCGAAAATTTTGCAATTATTGTAATGATTAATTTATATGCATATATATATTTATCGTTTATCGGGAAATTCTTAAAATGCAGATTAATATACGAACAAGAAATTAAGAGAAATACAATTATTATTTATTTGAAATATTTAAATAGTCTCTATCTTTAGTACTCCAAACTTGAAGAGGAATAAATAGTCATTATTTCGAATAAATTGTTAAATTAAATTTAAGGTATGTTGTCTGTTTTAATATTTATTGTCAACGATTTATTTATTTATTTTTTTTATTTTTATTTTTTTTTTTGGTTAAATATTTTATAATAATATATTTTGCGTATCACCTCGTGAATTTGGAAACCACTGTATCATTTTATCATGAAAAAAGCTCATAAAATACATGTAAAGGAAATTAAGAAAAATAATAAATACAGTTAAACTAAAACAATAAATATATGCCTCATTTGCAAATATTTCTACAAACGTCAATGAGGAAAATTATATTTTTTTAAAACAAGAATTAAAAGTTGATATCGCTAGTTCATGTCTGGCATAGAAATAAAATTTGCGCTGATGTGGGTTTTTTAATTATTATATAATTATTTTTTAACAATATACAACAACAACAACAAAATAGAGATAGAGAGAGTTGTTTAAATAATAATAAAAAAAAAAAACTTTTTAAAAAATTTGTTCTTATTAAATAAATTTACAACCAAATAGAAAGAGCGGGTGGCGGCGACACAAATGACTACGTCATCGAGTTACGGGATGAAATCATGATGTAGGACAAGATTATTAGGTGTAGATTAAGGAATGACTGGTCTGCCTCGTTATTTCTTGGTACGATATGAGTAACAGCGGGCGCCAACACGCCATTTTGGCGTCATTTTCACGTCATCGAGTTACGGGATGAAATTTGTGCCAAATTAAAGGTAAAATAAACTATTTTAAGAATATTTCGGTCTGCCTGCGCATATCCTGGTACAAACCCTCGGCAGACTGAACTTTAAAACAAAAAATGACGTTATAATGTAAAATTTACTATGATTACGTCATCGAGTTACGCCGAGGGTTTTCTTAGTCGGATGGAAATATTCTTAAAATACTTTATTTTACCTTTATTTTGGCACCAATTTCATCCCGTATCTCGATGACGTGAAAGTGACGCCAAAATGGCAATTTGGCGCCCGCTGTTTCTCATATCGTACCAAGAAATGACGAGGCAGACCAGTCATTCCTTCATCT
>CAXHSM010000687.1:0-16386 GCA_964019185.1 Maratus speculifer
CACGAGAATTTCATCAAACTTCAGATTATGTTGTTCACTGACATCAGTTGATGTTTTTTAAGTTTGGTATAAGCCGTTCAATAGATAGCGCTGCCGTGCTGTATCATTTAAAATCTCCGCAATAACTAAATCTCTAGAACTCATAACAATACTCATACCTGTTAAAATCATAAAAAATAATAATACATCTTCTGTCTCCGTAAAACACCACCCAAGTCATAACTCATTGCAGAATTATGTGTCAGATCGATAGAAAAAGCATAGAAAATGATATTACAGCCATAACAGATAAAAAAACTGATAAAACAACTAAAACTCTTAAAATAAAAGTGAAAGCAATATATTTAAAAGGCTACAAATACATTTTAAGAAAAGTTTTGTTATCTTTTTAAACAAGAATTGTTCTTTTTTTATTGATAATAAGTTGTTAATTTATTTATTTATTTAAGAAAAAACTTGTTATATAGAAAGAAATATTACAAAACGATTTAATGAAGTAAAAAAATTCCTCTAAAGAACTTATTCTTATTAAATTATAAAGTTCTAAAATAGTGAATACCTAAATCTTAAGAAAATTACTTTATTCCCAGTACTTCCCAAAGAAATATAATTTTTATATCAGTAGTCCAAAAAAACTGAACCTTATGCAAAAAGGAAAAGTCACACATCTGGATTAGCCACTTATTTCTTAACCCTTTGGGAACGAGCTACCGATATGCATGCTATTTACGGTGCTCAGAATTCTTCATTATTCACACCTTTTATTTTTATTCGTAAAGTTTACCTTATTTAATCAGGGCATTTTTAATGTAATCATGAAACAAGGTGACCGTTCCTACTAAAATTTCGTTATATCGAGAAATTCGATGTATGGAGTTTCGTTATAGAGAGACTCGACTGTATATATATTTAAATCTATATATCGGGCTAATAATGGGAAAAATTGTAAAAAAAAATAATAATTTTCAGATAAAATTTGATATTGTATGGTATATTCCCCATGAACACAAGTAGGATTTTTAAGTATTGTATTGCTCTGTCTTTCAACTGAATGAGCTTAAATTAATAAATTTTATCTGCTTAACACTCGGCAACATTTTTATATTAATATTTTGAAGTATTTAGTAAAAATAATGAAAATAATTCTTACTTTAGTAACTTCATAAATATTTTTTGTCCGCCTGACGAACACATTCTAATTTTTTGTCTAATGCAGCCATCTGATATGAATAAAATAAGTTTTATACAATCTTTGGATTGTTCTTGATCAGTTAATTTGATCAAGTTAGTGAAATTTATGGCACATAATGAAAATTATAATTCTCTAGGTATGTGACAGACATGGCACATGGTGCAGTAAAGGATTAAGTTATAATCTCTAGAAAGCAACAAAAAGCCAGACATTTTATGCAGAAGAAAAAAAAATATGACTTTGAATTCCTTAGCATACTGAAAACAAAGGGTTAGAAAAACCTCAAAGGCATACTATAAGCAAACAAGGCTATTTTGATAAAAATAAACATGGTCATAATAAAAAGCCATAATGAGAAAATTGGGTGCTACTTGGTTATCCCGTCGACCAAAAAACTATCGAAAATTATAAGATTAAGTGCCAATAATCGATGATTGTGAATGTCACATTCAGTGACATCAAATATGATACACGTGTTTAAACCGTCATTAAGTGATTTTTATTTTGAATTTTTATTTGTACTTTTATTAATATTGTTCTCTAATAATATGTTTTTTCGTTATTTAAAATAAAAATTATATCAATATGCATAATTTGGCTATTAGTTTGGCAATTTAAATAATTTGGCGAAATTGGTCGACGGGATAACCAAGTAGTACCGAAAATTGCTATGGATTTAAATGTCAGCAAAGTTTCTGCCACCCAAATAGTACAAATGTCAGTTTATTCGTAATCATACCAAAATTATATTTAGATGTTTCGATGCATATTTTTATGAAATTTTTCAGACATTCAGTGATACCAAAATGATATAAAGTTTGTGTTCTTAAAATGGAGACATTTCCAAAAATGTTGGAAATAGAAATATTCAACATTTTTTAACAATGTATAATAATACTGCAATATAAAAAAACCCAATTTTATTGAAACTGATACAAAACATACTACAATAAATAAATTAAATTAAAATTTACAAAATAAAATGTTTTTATAAATATATGACACATAAAAGCAAGTACAAAAATAATGAATATTTGTAAATCAGCAAAACAAATAAACAAACAAAAAAAGGAATAGATATTTAACACATAGTAAGCCAAATACAATATATATATATATATTACAAATTAAAAAAATTTTCGCAAAAACTAACCTTTATACTACCTTAATTTTCTTATAATAATGTTCCGTACTTACTTCAAATTATTAAATTAAAATCTTGTTTCTAGATGTAATCTGTTAATCTGTATGCAGACGATAAAAATTCTTAATTTGCCTTAAAAAACATTATTCCAGTATGCGTAAATTTAAAAAGATGGCTCTAAATTAAAAATATTCTTAATTAAAACTTTATTTCTTAATATTCCAAATAAAACTGA
Organism: Maratus speculifer; assembly: GCA_964019185.1. Lineage (NCBI taxonomy): Eukaryota > Metazoa > Arthropoda > Arachnida > Araneae > Salticidae > Maratus > Maratus speculifer. Next base: position 2,572 of record CAXHSM010000687.1, read on the forward strand.
TTTCTCTATGTTTTTATCAACCCTTTATAAGAAAATCTTATTAAATTTATTCCAAAACCATACCTTTCAAAAAATATCATTATTTTATTTTATCTATTTATTTATTTTTCTTACGTCAACCTTTGATGTGTGCATATTAATAAATTCATTTCTTTTCTTTTTCTCTTAAAATTAATCATTTATAAAAGTCGTCTGCCTAAGAAATCCCGATTCAATTATAAATTGGTTAAATAATATTTTTTTAAATAAATTTATCGTCTGTGGAAAATAGCCTCGTATCTGGACAAGAATTCTGTTTACATAAAAGGATGATGGTTTGAGATTACAGAAAGTTCTAGAATTTTCTAGCACACTATTTTTATTTCCATTTCTCAATTAAGAATGACACCTTTTATTCCTATTTGTATTTTATTATTAAAGTTTATAAACCATGTGTAGATAAAACATTATTCTACATTTGGCATTGAAAACTTATAACCAAATTTGACAATTTTGTAAAAGAGTATCAGAGAGGAATTATTGTAAGGAAATACTGGTTGAGAGTCCATTTTCTAAATAATTAGATTTAATTTTATTTGGATTTTGGAATTATTATGATTTTTTTTATTTATACTTTCGGCTAGCAAAAAATACTTTCTTATGCTATTAGAAGATAAGAAAATTATTTAGTTGCTATGTAATTATTTTTATCCTCAACCAATATTTTCCCTATCAATAATAAACAAATTGTGATATATTTTTTTTTTATTATACTCTTGTTTTATTATTATTATCATTATGATTTCTATAATGAAGTTTAGTATTAATTATACTCTTATTGAGAAATATTAGGATATGGAGAATTATTGTTATTATTGCTATCAATTTTGAGTCTTATTATACTACTACTTATTATTGTTATTATTTTTATTTACATTTTTCTATATTATTTATTATTGATATTGAGAGTGATGCTATTTATTATTAAAAAAATTTATATATTATTGAAAGAAAAATTTGATTGATTGTGAAAAGATGTTGGATCCAACACAACATAAAAAAACAAAGATTAAACTAGATTTGGAGATCTTTAATTAAAGAGACTGTATTCAGTGAACATTGGAAAAGACTTTTATACACAATGGAAAGACTTTTTTCATTTAAAGAACTTTATTTAAAATAACCTATGCATTAAGTTATTGTAATTATTTAAACTTCCATGAGAACGAATTGTTATTGTTTTTATTATATTTTTTATCTCTTGCTTATTTATATTTATAACTTATTTACTGTTATTGTATGTATTATCTCCTATGCACTTACAAATAGTAAGTGATATTGTAACAGTATTGTATCTCTTTCAGGGAAATGCTCCTACCTAAATTTAATTCAGATTAATTTCCTCTTAACTATTTTATTTTAATCGCTAATATTTTTTATATTGCGTTAATTTTCTTTTCTTCCATCTCTTGGCTTCCTGGGTTTGACAGTTTTATTCCAAAATTTGACTTTTCTAAATTATTATATTTCTGTTGTCTGAACTTGTAGTTTTATTTAACTATCAATTTCATACAAATTTTCGGGGAGGGGGGATAATATTACAAATTAAAAAAAAATTCGCAAAAACTAACCTTTATACTACCTTAATTTTCTTATAATAATGTTCCGTACTTACTTCAAATTATTAAATTAAAATCTTGTTTCTAGATCTAATCTGTTAATCTGTATGCAGACGATATAAATTCTTAATTTGCCTTAAAAAACATTATTCCAGTATGCGTAAATTTAAAAAGATGGCTCTAAATTAAAAATATTCTTAATTAAAACTTTATTTCTTAATATTCCAAATAAAACTGATTTCTCTATGTTTTTATCAACCCTTTTTAAGAAAATCTTATTAAATTTATTCCAAAACCATACCTTTCAAAAAATATCATTATTTTATTTTATCTATTTATTTATTTTTCTTACGTCAACCTTTGATGTGTGCATATTAATAAATTCATTTCTTTTCTTTTTCTCTTAAAATTAATCATTTATAAAAGTCGTCTGCCTAAGAAATCCCGATTCAATTATAAATTGGTTAAATAATATTTTTTTAAATAAATTTATCGTCTGTGGAAAATAGCCTCGTATCTGGACAAGAATTCTGTTTACATAAAAGGATGATGGTTTGAGATTACAGAAAGTTCTAGAATTTTCTTTTTAGTTTTAAAGGTGGAAGTCTCGAGATGAGAAGGAGAGAGATTCTGGAGTTCTTTCGTCGATGAGCACGGCTGGTTGAAGTAAATGATGGAATATTTTTTGGACATTTCGGTAAAAGATCGTTTGCAAAAAGGAGTTTTTCCCTCTATAATGACTACAGTTGAATAAATAAACTTACAGCTACCAATGAGTGATTTCTTGGATCTGCTACATTTATTTATTATTTTATTTTTTTCCTCGCTGGCCATGATTTCTGTGCAAAGAACGGGGACCCTGGCGATGATGTTTTTGACTAATATCTTTAAAATGTCACAGTCTTTTCTAGAGTCGACAGGATCTTTTATGCATGCGCTGCCTTTTTGGTTTTTAAAGAAACTTGCTATGGAACGAAGTGATAATAAAAACTGTGGATCGCTGAATAATTTGCCCGTCATTGTTGGATGTGTTCTTAAACAAGAACTGCCATAGTCTCATGCTTTCTGGAGTGACAAAAACAGAGGAATTGTTCCTGTAAAGTGCTTTGGTCGAGAAAATGTAGTCCTCTTATGATGAAAAAGAAGAAAAAATAATAATAATTACAAGACCATTTCTTGTTAATTGGTGAAAATAAAAACATTTTTTCGAGATAGTTGAGACCCATAGGATTTCGGTGAGATTTTTGTTTTTTTTTTCGTAGTGTTTTGATTATTATTATTTGTATACTTTTTATGTATTTATTTAAATTAATTATTCTCTGTTTGTCAGGTTTATTTATTTGATTATTTGTCTGTGAATTTTATTTACTTGCCTATTATTGAGTATTATTATTATCATTATTATGTGTTGGAGATTTAAACATTTTTGTTCTTAAGGATTAAATTGAAGAGTATGATATTCTTAGACAATTACTGTTGCATATTAAGATTATTATGATATTTTTATGCACGCTTAAAGATAAGTTCGTTATAATAATGAAGTATAAAAGAACTTAGAATCTCAAGTTATTTTTTAAAAAAAGTACATTTTCTAATTTATTGATATTTGTTTGTTATCAAGAACTATTCTCTGAATGCAGCATTTTTATGATGATGTTCCTATTACTAGACATTTGAGATAGAAAACTAAGTTAACATTTATGTGTTTTTTTCTTTATTTGTTAGAATTTCTAGTGACAGTGAGCTTTGGTTCCCGGATTCTTATAATTTATTTAAATTCAGTAAGAAATGGAACTGTGCAAGGCTGTTGCTAGAATTTTGACTGATAAATATGATTAATTTTTTCAGTAAATTTTGTGATTTTAAGTAAGAAATTACCTATAATTAAAATTTTTGAATCTATTTATGATCTATAAAATAATAGAATTAAAAGTTGATCCCAATTTAAGGTATATCTATGATATTTACAATTTCTGTTTTATTAGATAAAATTTCTGGTTAAAGTTATCAGCTAAATATAGTAATTTTGAAAAAATATGTAATTGATAGAAATCATTAACTTTGAAATTTATTGCGAATGATTTTACGATTAGGATTTAATAAAGAAAATAGAAGTGCTTCATTTATTCTAATGAGTAAGAATAAAAAAATTATGGAAGATCCTAAGTTCGTACCGTTTGACCCGAGTTCTGGAATGAACATTTTGTCTTGGTTAACTTATTTTGATAAAACATGTGATAGGGAACAGAAAAATCTAGAATGGAAATTTAATTTTATTGCGCAGTATTTGAAAGGTGAAGCGCAAAAAATTTATATCAATGACTGCTTAAATTGTACGGATTATGAACAAATTAAGAAAATTTTGATAGAAAGACTCATTGAATTAGACTTCCCGAGTTTTTCTGATTTTTCAAATCTGAAATTAGATAATTTAGACAATTTAGAAACTTATTTTCGTAAAAAAGTGGAAATTGGTAGGAAATTACATCTTAGTGAAAATATACTATTACAAGGTTTAACTGATGGTTTAAAACCAGAATTCAAAAACAATATTATTATAAATCCTCCTAGTAGTACCATAGAATGGTACCGGGTTGTCAAACAATTCGTGGAAGTTTCCACCCCACTAGTTTCAAACCAAGTAATAAAACAACCCTCAGCTAGACAAAATTTTCAGCCTTTTCAACCAACTAGGCCCTGGATTCAGCCAGTTAGGCCCAATAATACACCCAGGAATTGGATTCCCCAAAGGCAATCTTAGTTTCAAAGACCTAGAGTTTGTCAAAATAATTATAGTCAAAATTCATACCCTTCAAGACCTTGTAGGATATGCACAAATAGGGGTGTGAGTAATGCTTTTCATTGGGAAAGAGAATGTATTTTTAGGAATGAGTTGCCATCCTCTGATACTCTTCCAAATATCTCACAAAATAATTCTCATAATGTTTGGCAATTAATTGTGTATGGATGTACAAATAATTATAATTTACCATGTGTTGTAGATACTGGTTCAACTATTGCATTATTGCCACTTAAATTTGTTAAAAAACTTAATGCTAAAATTGAGACTATACCCTCAGTTACCATTGGTCAGGCAAAAGGATTTTTACATATAAATAAAAAATGTAGTGTTCTTCTAAAAGTGGGTAAAATTAAAAAATATGTTAATTTTTTAGTATGCAATACAAATTTGGATTATGCTATTTTGGGGTTAAAAGAATGTTCTAAATTTAAATTAACCATAGAATGTAAAAATTGTATTGTAAGGCAGGGAAGGAAAATTATAACTAACAGTATATCCATACATAATGAGAGATCCCTTCATTTCAATACAGTAAATATGGACCAAGTACAGAAAAACAGGGATCAATCTAATGAAATTGTAACCTCAGAATATAAAAAAAATATGAAATTAAATACTGGTAATACTGTAGCAATAGATAATTATGATAATGAAACACTGAATGTAAGTAATCATGATATAGAGTTACAATCTACTTGTGGAAATATTATGAAAGATGAAGACTGTGTTGAATATGATCACGAAATTAATGTGCATCCTGATTATAGAGGTTCCATGACTCTTCAAAATTTTCGCGATAATTCGGATTCAGATTTAACTGGGGAAATAAATTTAATTCAAGATGTAAATTTAAGGGAATTAGTTCATATTTATAGTGATATTTTTGCAAAGCATAAATATGATGTGGGTAGGATAAATATTGAACCACAACGCGTTATATTAAAATCTGACCTACCTATATCTTTGAGGCCCTACCGAACATCTCCCCTAGAAGAAATAGAAATAAAAAATCAAATTCAATCATTGTTAGCAGCCGGACTGATAAAGGAAAGCAATAGCCGCTATTCTGCCCCTGTTACACTAGTTATGAAAAGAGAGGAAGGTAAAAAAACGCGATTATGTATAGACTATAGAAAATTAAATGCAATAATTAAAAACGATGCAGAACCCTTGCCCCGTATCGATGGAATTTTAGATAAATTGAGTAGTGCTCAGTATTTTTCAACTTTGGATTTAGCCTCTGGCTACTGGCACATACCAATACATCCATCCGATACAGAAAAATTAGCATTTACAACCAATTTTGGACTTTTTGAGTGGCTCGTGCTCCCTTTTGGCATAAAAACTGGCCCTCCCATATTCAATAGAACCATTCGAAGAATCCTTAATAAATATAAAATCGACTTTGCGTGCCACTATTTTGATGATATTATAATTTTCTCTTCCTCTTTAGAAGAACATTTAAACCATTTAGCTCAAATTTTTGACATTTGCAAACAAGAAAACATTAAACTTAAACTTTCTAAATGTAAATTAAGCCAAAATAAAATCAATTTCTTAGGTTATGAAATCACTAATGGAACTATAACACCAGCAAATGCCAATATTGAAACCATCAAAAATTTAAACCCTCCTTCCAATGTGAAAGAGTTACAACGATTTCTAGGTTCCATTAATGTTTACCATAAATTCATTAATAAATATGCTGAAATTAGATATCCTCTAAATCGATTACTTAAAAAAGACACAATATGGGAATGGAATTCAGAGTGCCAGGAGTCTTTTGAAAAATTAAAAAAGTCTTTAATTGCAAAACCCATCCTCAAAATTTATGATCCTAAATTACCTTTACATATGTTTGTAGATGCCTCTCAGATAGCAGTAGGTGCCGTTCTAAAACAACCTGATAAAGATAATTTCTTACTTCCTATTGCTTATCATTCTAGAATTTTGAAGAGTTATGAGCAAAATTATTTCATAACTGAATTAGAATGTTTAGCTATTATAGATACTCTTGACAAATTCTATCATTACTTTCATGGTGTCAAGTTTACAATTCATACGGACCACGCATCTCTAGTATGGCTAAAGAGTGTTAAAAACTTAAGAGGTAGGCTTTTTAGATGGTCACTCAAACTTAGTATGTTTGATTATGAGATAAAATATGAAAAGGGTTCAACAAATGTCGAAGCAGACATGTTGTCACGAAATCCTGTTTGTCATTTTAATCAACATATTAGTTTATTGCTTTATAGGAAAAAAATTATAGAGATGCAAGACAAAGACAATGTTTGTGACAAAAAATATAAAAAAGAGAATGGAATTATTATAGTTCAGAAAAAGGGATTCAAAAAAATTGTTGTACCAATGTCATTAAGAAGAAAATTGCTCCATATTGCTCATGATAATTTTGGACATTTAGGGATTCAAAAAATGCTTAATTTAATATCTCCCAACTATTATTGGCCTAATATGACAATAGACATTACAGAATTTGTTAAACATTGCGACACCTGTCAGAAAAATAAAAAACCAAAACAGAAAAAATTCGGCTTATTACAAGCTATGCCAGCAACAGATCAACCTTTTGAATGTCTTTCTATTGATACTGTTGGTGGATTTAACTATTACAACTCAACAAAAAAATTCTTACACATAATAATAGATCATGCAACTAGGTTTGTTTGGGCTTTTCCCTCCAAAAATGTTACCACTGAAACATACACTAACTGCTTAAAACAAATTTTCAATATCAAAGCACCTCAAAAAGTACTTAGTGACTAGCATAAATCTTTCAGATCTCCAAGATTTAAGAAATTCCTTAGAAATCATCATGTTCAACAGCGTTTTACATCCGCACATCATCCTCAGACCAATGGAAAGGTAGAGCGCGTTAATCAGACTATAGTTACCAGGCTTAAATGTAAAGTTAATTCCACTTCTTCTAAAATACCTTGGACTAGATTATTAAACCAAGTCATAAAAGAATACAACAATACGCCCCATTCTATCACCAAGTTCCCACCTGCCTATTTATTTTATGGTCAATTGCCTTATGAATCTCCTTTAAAACAGAACTATTACCCATCAGTAGACAAAGCCCTTAAAATTGCGAAAGCGCGAACTCAGGAATTTCACCTTAAAAGTAAAAGGCTCTATGATCAAAATTTTGTCGAATGCCCATTAAAAATACAAGACTCTGTAATTTATGAAGAATTTAAATACCCTAACACTCGAAAATTAGAACCTACTTTCTCTGGACCATACAAAATTATAAATAAACTTTCTGATGTAACTTATGAAATAGATAAATTTAATTATGAGACAGGACAGAATTCCGTTATTGTGCATGTTTCTAAATTAAGATCCTATTTTTCACCCGAAGATTTTAAACTGTTTCATGAGCAACCCAAAAAACAAACAAATCCTCAGATACAATCACAATCACTAGATCAAACTAAAGTCAAGACAGTAGATTAAATTTAATTCTTATTCTTTAAATATTTTATCACCATAATTTTCAACATTAGCAGGTATGTTCTTGGTGCGCAACAAGAATATTACTTGTTTTTGGGAGTTTTTGGGATTAAATTGGGCTCCTTATGCAGGCATAAGGTGTGCACTTTGATTGTAAAGGCTTTCAAATTGATGTTGATAAATTAATTTTAAGTGTATTTAAGTCTAACTATATTTACTCATTTATTGACATTAGTATTATTCTACTTATTCAGCAGATATTTATGTTATAAGTTATAAAATCTGATGATTCTACTCAAACCTATAACGTAATATGTGATTTTCAGTGATTGTGAAAACTACAGGAATTAAAAGTTTTTCAAAAAAGCACACTATTTTTATTTCCATTTCTCAATTAAGAATGACACCTTTTATTCCTATTTGTATTTTATTATTAAAGTTTATAAACCATGTGTAGATAAAACATTATTCTACATTTAGCATTGAAAACTTATAACCAAATTTGACAATTTTGTAAAAGAGTATCAGAGAGGAATTATTGTAAGGAAATACTGGTTGAGAGTCCATTTTCTAAATAATTAGATTTAATTTTATTTGGATTTTGGAATTATTATGATTTTTTTTATTTATACTTTCGGCTCGCAAAAAATACTTTCTTATGCTATTAGAAGATAAGAAAATTATTTAGTTGCTATGTAATTATTTTTATCCTCAACCAATATTTTCCCTATCAATAATAAACAAATTGTGATATTTTCTTTTGATTATACTCTTGTTTTATTATTATTATCATTATGATTTCTATAATGAAGTTTAGTATTAATTATACTCTTATTGAGAAATATTAGGATATGGAGAATTATTGTTATTATTGCTATCAATTTTGAGTCTTATTATACTACTACTTATTATTGTTATTATTTTTATTTACATTTTTCTATATTATTTATTATTGATATTGAGAGTGATGCTATTTATTATTAAAAAAATTGATATATTATTGAAAGAAAAATTTGATTGATTGTTAAAAGATGTTGGATCCAACACAACATAAAAAACAAAGATTAAACTAGATTTGGAGATCTTTAATTAAAGAGACTGTATTCAGTGAACATTGGAAAAGACTTTTATACACAATGGAAAGACTTTTTTCATTTAAAGAACTTTATTTAAAATAACCTATGCATTAAGTTATTGTAATTATTTAAACTTCCATGAGAACGAATTGTTATTGTTTTTATTATATTTTTTATCTCTTGCTTATTTATATTTATAACTTATTTACTGTTATTGTATGTATTATCTCCTATGCACTTACAAATAGTAAGTGATATTGTAACAGTATTGTATCTCTTTCAGGGAAATGCTCCTACCTAAATTTAATTCAGATTAATTTCCTCTTAACTATTTTATTTTAATCGCTAATATTTTTTATATTGCGTTAATTTTCTTTTCTTCCATCTCTTGGCTTCCTGGGTTTGATAGTTTTATTCCAAAATTTGACTTTTCTAAATTATTATATTTCTGTTGTCTGAACCTGTAGTTTTATTTAACTATCAATTTCATACAAATTTTCGGGGAGGAGGGATAATATTACAAATTAAAAAAATTTTCGCAAAAACTAACCTTTATACTACCTTAATTTTCTTATAATAATGTTCCGTACTTACTTCAAATTATTAAATTAAAATCTTGTTTCTAGATCTAATCTGTTAATCTGTATGCAGACGATATAAATTCTTAATTTGCCTTAAAAAACATTATTCCAGTATGCGTAAATTTAAAAAGATGGCTCTAAATTAAAAATATTCTTAATTAAAACTTTATTTCTTAATATTCCAAATAAAACTGATTTCTCTATGTTTTTATCAACCCTTTTTAAGAAAATCTTATTAAATTTATTCCAAAACCATACCTTTCAAAAAATATCATTATTTTATTTTATCTATTTATTTATTTTTCTTACGTCAACCTTTGATGTGTGCATATTAATAAATTCATTTCTTTTCTTTTTCTCTTAAAATTAATCATTTATAAAAGTCGTCTGCCTAAGAAATCCCGATTCAATTATAAATTGGTTAAATAATGTTTTTTTAAATAAATTTATCGTCTGTGGAAAATAGCCTCGTATCTGGACAAGAATTCTGTTTACATAAAAGGATGATGGTTTGAGATTACAGAAAGTTCTAGAATTTTCTTTTTAGTTTTAAAGGTGGAAGTCTCGAGATGAGAAGGAGAGAGATTCTGGAGTTCTTTCGTCGATGAGCACGGCTGGTTGAAGTAAATGATGGAATATTTTTTGGACATTTCGGTAAAAGATCGTTTGCAAAAAGGAGTTTTTCCCTCTAAAATGACTACAGTTGAATAAATAAACTTACAGCTACCAATGAGTGATTTCTTGGATCTGCTACATTTATTTATTATTTTATTTTTTTCCTCGCTGGCCATGACTTCTGTGCAAAGAACGGGGACCCTGGCGATGATGTTTTTGGCTCCTATCTTTAAAATGTCACATATATATTAAAAAATGTTTTAAATTCAGATTAATCTAGGTTTAAGACAACAACATGCAAAGGATTTTTCCAATTTCAAATTACTACATTTTAAAACAACGAAACAACAGTATATTAAAAATTGTACAAGGAAATTTAAAGATTTAACTATAATCTAAAATGTTTCCATATATATTTAACACAGGATGAAAAAAAAAGAGAATTCTTGACACATAATAAAGCAATAAAAAAAGAACGAATATCTGATATAGTAACGCTTTTGTAATTAAAATAAAGCAATCAAAATACCCCTGCAGTTTTAAATCACACCATTTTAAAACAACAAATCAATAGCATATAAAAAAACTTCACAGTAGAATGTAAAGTTTTACCAAGGACTGAAAATGTTTTCATAAATATTTGACACAATAAAGCAAGTAAAAAAAAAGACTGAATATTTGGCACAAAGTAAAACAAATACAATTTATATATATATCTGTTCACACTTAAAAAAAATCTTTTAAATTCAGATGGATCTAATTTTAAGAAAATACAACATCCAGTGAAACCAAAGGACTCCAATTTCAAATTATTGCATTTCAAACAAAATTTCAACATCATATTTAAAAATGTACATGGTAATGTAAAGTTTTATCTATGACCTAAACTGTTTCCATAAATATTTGACACATAACACAAATCGAATAAATACTTGACGTATAGTAAAGCAATAAAAAAAAAGAATTTTTGTGTATAATAAAGTATATGCAATAAAAACAGAGCATGTGGTGCAACCAAATGGCTCCTTTAATTTCAAATTATAACATTTTAAAACAGTAAATCAACAGCATATTAAAAACTACACATGTAAATGTAAAGTTTTACTTATGACTGTTTTAAATTCTCAACATACGTTTAAAATTTATACTTTCATAATTGACACGTTAATATAGCTAAATTTGTCCTATAAATTTTTAGAAAATTTTCTTGTCTTTTCTTTTTTTTCTTGTTATTCACAAAAGCTTATCTTCTGAAAATAGATAAATAATTTTTAACGCCACACATTTTAATTTTTATTTATCATTAACTATATTATAAAGGCTAAACGTATCTGTGCGTAACGCATACGTCATTTTGAGAATGGCAACACTTTCCGATGAAAATACACTTTTGTAATTTTGGCTACTGCAAATTTTTAAACTTCTAAACATCGCATATTTTGAATCTTAATACCGTTTATAGAGAAAGGAAATTTACTTTTAAATGCGTTTTGTTTGAAAACTGTATCTATATTTGTCTTTGAGACATTAACTTTTTTGTAGTTTTAATCCATTTTTTCTGGAGGTGGCAACATGAGTACATTTCTGTGCGAAGTAAAGGGAAAATAACCATAAAGTAAAAAGAAAGAAAAGACAGGAATTAAAGTGGCTGGAAGTGATGCAAAAAATGTAACCCTGAAATCCTCTACATAAAGCCCAAATGCAACAACGTGCATTCACAAAAAAGTAGAAAAAATACAATAGTTTTTAGTTTATTACAAAATGAAATGCTACTTTAGAATGCCTTATTATAACCTGATCATTCTCATTTAGTGAAAAAAATGCACAACTGAAGTTAAATAATTCGGTGCCTGTTGTATGTGATTGTTTTGTAAATTCCAAATGAATGCATTTAAATGTGAGCGATAACACGCATCTTATTGTAAACTGTTTTCATGTTTTATGTAATGTGTTTAATGTGTTATGTTGCATGTAACTGTGATTACTCTACCTCATCTATCTCTTTCCTCCATGGAAAATAGCAGATTACAGTATTTTTTGTTCCCATTTTTTCACGCAACTTAAAAAAAAACTGTATTTAAACTACCACTATGTCAAGAATATCGTCTGCAATAAAACCTACTTTATTTTGATTTTATTTTATTTTCATACATCAATTAAATAATTTTTAGTTACTTGCAAACATACTATACAAAAGATGTATAAATTTTTCTTAACAAAAGCGTATTTTTAAGAATAATTGTGTGATTTATTTGCTCAGTTATATCTTAATTCACATGAAAAATCTGAAAGAACATAATTTGATTAATCTGTGTGAAAAAAACATTTTTTAAATTTTGAAAAAAAAAATATATAATGATTTCTGATAACACGTGGAGCTATTTAAAAGATATATATGAAAGCATATGAATCAGTTTATAATCAATATGTCTTTCTGAGCTTCTTAAATCACGAAATCACGTTTTTGTCTGGTTTCTGATTTCAGGAGCATGCTTCTTCTGCATATGTTGTTTAAGACTTGATCGTAAAAGTTGAATGCTTTAGCAGATGCAAAGACGTTAATATATATATATATATATATATACAGTAGACTCCCTTACATCCGCCAACGCCAGTAATCCGTGCATTTTTTCAGATGTAAACAAAGAAATTAAAGATGGCGCTGAAGTCAGCAGCTAGAGCAATACAAAAAAAATCTATAAATATATTTATTTTTAAATCATTTTCAACTTCTTTCTTTTTTTAATGTCTTTCAATTTGAATTCTGCAGTGCTAAATAATATGTTCCTTAGACGTATGATGATGAATATTTAATCTAAATATTCATTATCGTATCGTAGTTGCAGCGTTATATAACTTTCAATGGTCGTTTGGTAGTGTTTGTAATTCGTGTGGTAGGATAATTTTTGCTATTTAAAATTATTATATAATATAGTTCTATTACTATTTTCGTATCCCTGCTAGTTACGAAACGAATTTGGGATTTACATCTGGTTTATTAATTACGATGATCCATATTTATTTGAAATATTTATTATCGTATCGTAGTCGCAGCGTAATATAACTTTCAATGACCATTTGCTTGGTAGTGTTTGTAATTCGAGGAGTAGGATAATTATTGCCATATAAAATGAATATTTTAAAAATTAATCAAGCTTCTTTTGTTTATTAGCAATGACAAATATTTTTCTTTATAAAAAAAAAAGATTGATTTTTCCTCATCGTTATTTATATTTAGTATTGTATCTTAAATATTCACTTTATTTTAATATTTTTCTAAAATTTTATTTTACTTAAATTTTTTTGTAATAATTAATTGCTTTTTAACTATTTATATTTTTAAAATATTTTACTTAATTATTTTATTGTTTCAATTTATTATATGCATTCATTATAATGCTTAACTACCAATCAAATTAATGTTTCAAAAATGTAAACAAATCAATGACCAGAAATCTGCAAAATTCTAAAATTCGCATAACCCCTGGTCCCAAGCTTTGCGGATTTGAGGGAGTCTACTGTATATATAAACGTACGCTCAAAATTTAAAAAATAAAATATGTTTTGTAAAAGTTTATCATTTTCCCACCAGTGAATTTGACATTCTTCACAGGTAGAAATACTTCATTTTATAAAATAACATAACAGAAATCATTCACTGATAA
>CAXHSM010000688.1:0-12000 GCA_964019185.1 Maratus speculifer
ACAGCTGAATACAAAACTAAACTTGTGGATACAGCATTGACATTTCTGTAGCGATATCCTGATGAAGGCAACTAGTACCTCAACAGGATCTTTATGGTTTAATGAGATGAGTTGACAACTGTAACAAACTTCTCGTTCCAGTTCCGGGTGGCATACTTCTATGACACTAAACTTATCCTAGCCATGACAAATGTTTTAATTCCAGTGGTTCTTGTATTGGGAAGTAGTTGAAACATTACTGTATCTTTTGCAATAAATCTTTCTGAGTAATTATATATACATATATATTTAGAGGCCTTGTGTAATTTATTAAGGCTGTTCTCAGATCCAGAGGAGATGGTTTCTGACACATTTTTAAATTCATTCATTTATAGAAGCATATAAAATTGGCAGGTGTTCTTATTCAGAAACTGTCTAATCAAATGTCTTTTTCCACTTTTTTGTTAAAGACAAAAGATCTTTGAGAAGATACTGCCAAAGTTGTCATTTTGAATTTCAAGACGCAGTAGCCCTGAAAAGAGGAAAAACTTGCAATCACATGCTAAGAATAGCTTACAACTTGAAAAGTAATTTATTTATCAAAAAATGGAAAACAATATTAGATTCAAAATCACTTTGATAATCAGGTCTGTCGGTTTTATACATTTACAATCAAAAAATGAGCCAGAAAATGTGTCTGAAATTTTGCGTTGTTGAGCTGGCAATTTGAGAATCACCTTACGTTGTATTTTTAATGATTCTGTTAATATAAGTTCATTATCGCTATTAATATTTTTACAGAACACATTCCCCTGTCTTGAGATAAACTATATCTACTTTTGTCCTGTCTTGACCTTGTAGAAAAAAATGCAAGCCTGATCTTGGCCTGGTACAAGTATGCAGAAACAGTTAAAACTGGTCACGCAACATTTCTTTATTCGTGTTGCCAAATTAGTATCAGCTAGTGACTCACATTTATATTTATTCTCACGAAAGTCATATTTTATCAGCCTCTTTGAAATGTTTATATTGGTTCGGTGGTTCCCCTTAATTTCTTTTATTGATCCGAAAGTAGCAGCTTTGTTTAACCGCTTCCCTGATTTGCCCGTACACGTATGTGCATCAATAATCCAGTCATGATTTATTATTCTCACAAAACATTTTTATTGTAAATTTTGTATTTAATACATGAAGATAGAATAGTAGAAGGAGAACAGAGAAGATAGGCTTTTCCCAACAGAACTTAGCCCCAAAGTATTGCCCGGTGCATGGCGCGGCGCTAGTGATGATGGACTGACTTTCGATCACATGACCTGTTTGACTAGTCTCTGGACTAATCTGCTAGCGAGACGTAGGGGGCGCCGGATTTCATCTTCTCCCAAACCGCCGGAAATGCCAGCCAGACTCGGAAAGACTTTAGGGGCAAAAGTGGAAGCACCGTCTTTGTTCTCCTTCTACTATTTCTATCTTCATGATTTAATACAAGCATTTTTCTGAGTCATTTAGGCAAAAATTTCTGTTTTGAAAAATCGGTGATAGAAGATTAAAAATTCTGTAAAATGAAAAAAATTAGCATTTTTTGAACTTATTCTTTTTTTCAAACGTGTTGATTAGTTAAGTGTTTTATTTTTTTGTCAACCGGGAATCTTTAATTAGTTTAGCATCCCAACAAGTGCATTACCATTGTT
This sequence comes from Maratus speculifer, assembly GCA_964019185.1. NCBI lineage: Eukaryota > Metazoa > Arthropoda > Arachnida > Araneae > Salticidae > Maratus > Maratus speculifer. The sequence continues at coordinate 1,668 of CAXHSM010000688.1, forward strand.
AATATTTTCATAAAACATATTGCCTCTCCATGCATCCTGGAAACAACTAACAAGGAAGGTCTCCATTGGGGGCATACTCAGAATTTTTTGAAAAAAATACGAATTAAACTACTCATGTAGGTAATAAAGGATCAGTGAAAATTAGCGGCGGAATTACATTATTATATATGTAAAAAAATAAAATAGTTAGGAATAATTGGCGTGAAAAGCTCAAAGCGACGCGGGATTTGGCGTACAGTGCATTTCCTCGCCAAAAGCAGACGATTTTAACGAATCTGAAAATTGATTTCAATTGACTTCACTGTTAAAAATCTGCAGCATTTACTGCAACGTCACTCCACTACTTTTAAAGAATATCTCTCTTCTGACCAATGAGAATGCTTCATAGCACCGTGAATTGGTCGTGTCATACACTGTTAAAAATCTGCTGCATTTTGTTGCAACGCACTCCTCCGCTTGTATATAATATCTCTATTCCAACCAATGAGAAAGCTCCATTTCACGGCCAAGTAACCGTTTTCTATACAAGCAAGGGAGTGCGTTGCAACAAAATGCAGCAGATTTTTAACAGTGTATTTTTCAATTTGGAACAATTTTAATCAATTTAAATTGTGTTTTAAATGATAAAATATATTAATTTCATTTTGTTTAAGTACGTATAAACGTATGTGACAAAATTAGACTTAAAGTAAAGTAAAAATGCAAAACTAAAATTACTTAAACTAAACTTATTTAAATAAATTGAACATAGAAAGTTTTTTCTTTAAAAAGTATTCGAAGCGTAAAAGCGTATTTTTCAAACTTTCGTTTTTTCTCCAACCGGAGATAAATCGCCAAATAAACGAAATTTTTATTATTTTTTTACGGACGTTATAAGGAGATTCCGCCGAAATGTTTTTTTATAAACATGTATAACTATATGAGAAGAACATTCTGTAATTTTTTCAGATTTTTCTGAGTATGCCCGTATGGAGACCTTCCTTGTAAGTCTATTTTCAACCTTGCTCAACTATTCAGAATTTATATATATATAAGCTCGATCTCCAGCACAAGTCTGCTTATGAAGGTGTATGTTTGAGCTCAGGTAACGATGTGAATGTCCAATGCTCTAATCTCTAATCGGGGCATGTTATATTTCTGTAGTGATTTTGTCAAACTAGTATCGGCTTGTACAACACATTTATAATTATTTTTGCGAAAGTCATTAGCAATGAAAATGATTCATATTTTATCGGCTGCACTTTTTTATGTTGGGCCGTTAAGGGATAAATAAATGTGAAATGAATGAACGAATAAATAAATTAATAAAATATATATAAATTTTAATTTTTTAAAGTCAGTTTTGATTTAAAAGAAATTGTTTAAAAATTTTAAATATTGCCTATGCATGAAGAGTGATGTATTTTCTGAAGAATATAACATTCTTTTTGACATTTTTTTAAAAAATTTTAAATACTACTGGGGAAAAAAAATTAATTTGTTTTTGGGATTTATAAAAATTTGTATTTTTGAAAACTAATATTTTCTTTAAAGAAAAATAGTATTTTTCATATTCTTTATTGCAATATTCATTGAAAATTTGACCTGGGAATTACAAATCCCGAAAAGAATTTAAAAATTTAAAGAATAAATTACTGAAAATCATGGTGAAAAATTGCAGGACTTCAGCTTCAAATTTTCACTGTGTTACATATATTAAAATGAATTTGTAAATATGTAAAGAAAATTTACAGCCTGGTATATTAAAATACGATTTTATATAAATAATACTTATTTATAAATAGATGAATACACAATAAGCGTTAAAAGTGAAACATTTATTAAATATGCAATTTTCCGCTCGCAATATGTCAATCAATCATTATATTTTTTGTAATTATAAATTTTCTTTACTCCAAAGTAAATAATCTTGAGTAATAAAACAATTTTTTTTTATTACAGCTGCTTATGAAACTTTTTTATCTACTATGTATTTTTTAAATATTGATAATCATAATGTTTCACGTTGATTTAATTATTGTTCTGAAATACATTATAGTATGTGATGTTTCATGTTTCACATAACTTGTGATAATAATTTGTTCTTTACATCTATAATATGTCAACAAAAATATACGAGGTTGCCAGAAAATCGCCAAGAAAAACGCCAAATCTCCCGCTTCATTAGGGGTGATAACGTCACTTATGGAGAAAAACATGAAAATCACGTGACCGCTGCTTTGCAAAGCATAGCAATTTACCGCTAAAAGAATTTTTAAAACGTTAAAGGTAGATTTTTTAGTGTTTCATGCCGAATCTATTTTAGTAACATATTTCTTTTTTCATTTGGCTACTGATTTTTACTTCTTATTCGTCAAGTCTCGAACATAGCTCGTAGAAGAGAGATTCAGCTTTTTCATTGCTCTGCAGTAAAAAGTCACGTGACGTGAAATGCTCTATGAATTTCAGCGCTCTCTATAGGCGGTTTTAATTGCAAGATCAATAATCGATGCTGTAGCTGTACGTTTCATCGTAATCGACTTTTCCGGGTCTTACCATCGCCATCTTGGCATAAACAGTAAACGACAAAAATTGAAGTGTGCTCTTGGAGTCATAAAATAAACCAAGATGGTAATTTTTTTAATCTTTATACATCTTGTTTTGAGTTACAGTATCGTTATATATAACGGTAGCTTTTATTTCTTTAGATGATGTATTTTATCCTATCATTTAGATTTTGCGTTATTATTTTGTATTTTTGTAGTTTTCGTTGCATAGAAAATTGTAGAGGTAATGATTATGTGTGAGATAAATACATCTTAAGATATGTAATATGTAAGTTGTTTACTATTTTATTTCTTCTTTTAGACTCTTGTCCTGCCCGATAAATTTCAGCATATTTTGCGTGTTATGAACACCAACATTGATGGCAGAAGAAAAGTTATGTTTGCTCTTACGGCTATTAAGGTATCGTCCAATTTTTTAATTTTCCTTGTATTTGATGTACAAATGTTACGTTTTATAGTCTTATTCTCATAAAAATTGTATATAGCAGAGTAGTTTACCCATTTTTCAAATTGAGTTCTGTTTTTATCAATTGAAATGTTTTATTGAACTACTTTTCTAAAACTATACTGTAACTATAAACAGTGGCGAAGGATAAATGTGCCACACCAAATTTTTAATTCATAAAAAAAAAAACCCGATAAATTTTTTTTTTCATACCCCCTCCCTCCCAAACCATTTTGTGTCTTTTATAATTTTTGTTATTGTTGACACTCTTAATAAAACCAATCGGGAAGCTGAAAATGTTTAGAAGTTCTGCTGTTTTCCAATCAATATCTATGAATATGCTAAGACAGGGTTCATACTCATCAGGGGAATATGGGATTCCTGGGAAAATCAGGGGATGAATTTTAGGTTGTAAAAATCAGGGGAATCTCAGGGGATAGTACAAAAAATTTTCCAAACCTGGGAAAACCTGTCAAAATGACAGTCTATTCTGGGAAATTGAGGGTAATTGTTACTGTTCGCGTGCTTTATTACATATGTAATATCAAAATGTCGTTAATTGTTGATATGGAAAAATTGTACATCCCAGAAAATACGTCAGGGGATTCTCAGGGGATTTTTTCTTGGAAAATGAGTATGAACCCTGTAAGAGCTGACGTCATTTATTAAATTTGTATGTTTATATTCTTGCAAGATTTGAATGTATTTGTTTGATTACTAATAGAAATCTTTGCATTATATGGACTAATGGCATGTTGGAAGATTTAATTAACTTTCAAGGTTAAGACTTGTATTGGAATGCTGAAATAGTCACTTGCCAATAATGGACACCCCCCCCCCCCCCTTACCAATTCTAGTCATTGCTGAAATTGCAATTTCTGTAATGTTTATGGTGCATAAAATTTTTACTTAAAAAACATAAAATTATATTTTACTTTTAATACCACTAATAGCTGCTTTTAATTATTTTCACGTTATGAATAAAATTTTCAATATTTTATCAAATTAATTTTTAACTGTCTTGCATATATTATAATCTAGCAATCGATAAAACAAATCTGTAGTCTGAAAATATTGTTTAAGGGCATGGGAAAAAATAAAACTCTGAACGCTGTATTGATGATTTGTTTTCCTTACTTTTAGTATATTAGAATTCTAAATTGCACTTAATTAAACAGTAATAATTAAATATGTTGATTCTTCCCATTGAAAAGAACGTCTATGTCAAAATAAAATAAACTAAAACATTTTGTAAAATTGCCATAAAATGGAAAATTAAGCAGGATGCGTTTTAAGCTACAACAATAGCAGCTCGTCATCAGCTAAAACAACACGTGTATGTAAAGGCACAGCTGTTATTGTTTTAGCTCGAAATGCGTTCTGCTTAATTTTTCATTTTATTGTGATTTTACAAAGTGTTTTAGTTTATTTATCAATTTATCACCAGTGATTAGTGTTTTTTCACTATTCTGTGTCAAAATATCGTATATCCTGGCTTCAAACTCAAAACATTTTTGGTTCAACAAATTGCTTTAATCCTTTAATAGAAGATATAATTCCTATAAATACAGAATATAAAATAATAAAATCTTGTTACATTAAAAATATAAACAAATTGAATGAAATGCTATAATTTTTATAAATGAAAGCACATATAAATACTTAAAATAATTTGATGTATAAAATTGCATATAAATGATATATATTTTTATATTGTTTTAATGATAGTTCCATTCTAAGACTTCTCCATAAAAAATAATTAAGGCTCTGTGTGATTTAAAATGTTTATTGAAAAATAAAATCGCAAACCTAGTAATTTATAAAATGGGAAATTTAAGACTTGGTTGGGTTGGTTGTCCGTGGATTCACAATTTTCTAAATTTTAATTACTCACTCTCCTTGTGACATTTTTAGATAGGTCTATTATATTATGCACATCCAGTATCCTTCCTCTTATTTCCACCCTGGGGAGTGAACTATTCTTTTTACTAGAATTTGCTTAGCACATGCAGAACATGGTGCTATGCCCATATTGCACAGTTATCCGTATTAAGCTTGTCTGCCACATTGTCATTTTTCTTTAATTCTGAAAAACACAGAATTGAATTTTCCCCCCCTGCCCCCTATGTTTTAGAATTGCTACTTAATTGGAATCTTCTTTTCATAATCAGAAACATAATTATCAAATAAGGCTTAATAAATTTAATAATGTAACTAATTTTATAAATTCAAATCATAGTCGAAATCATCATCGAATAATAGAAAGTTAGAGATAATATTATGAAAGTTCAAATAAAATATGCAGATAACTTCAATAAATCTGTAAATAAAGATGTAAATTCTCAATCATAAAACTAAAGTCTAAAATGTAAACTTGAAGAAAATCAATTACTATTTCTAGAGTTGTGGACATTCCTCAACTGCCTATAACCCAAATGACATACATAACTGTCAAGTACATATGTCATCATAGGAAAACTTAAAAATAGCAAAGAGTCAGTCTCACAGTAAAAATATTTACTAGTATAGGAGTAAGTATTGAAGATTTACTTAAGAGGACTTGGTCCTTGCATTAACATAAAGACAAATGTTTATTCAGAATTTAAATTACATCGTTAAAGGTAAAAGACAACTTACATAATTCTCATCTCTCCGAGACAGCAGATATTGGATATGGTGACAACATATGAACATTGATAGTTTAGTAAAAACATGAATATAAAATGTTAAAAAAAAGGTCATTAAAATAAAACAGCACAACCAAAAAATCACCATGAACGCTGAGAACTCTGAACATTCAAGTCTCTAAACACATTTTTTTATGAGAAACAAAACAAAGGAAGGTGAACTAACCAAAAGAATGACATATTTATACAACAGCAAGATTGGCACATGTATTATCTAACATCACAGGAACCAATAAGCTGCCGATATAGTTTTCAATATGCAAATACAAAAGTAATAGATTAAATTCAATTAAAACAGTTTCTATGCTGCCATTTAGCATAGGAACGATTGCTAATCTGTTACGCTACTAACATCACTTGATTTTATGTGGATAGTTTTACAGGCGGGAAAATAGTGATTTTAACGAAGTTTACTTAGTAAAAGTAATTTAAAAGCTGAAAAGATCAGTAACGATTAAAATGATTTAATGGAAATAAAGGTGAACTTTAAATACTGTCTTAAGAATTATGATGTAAACAAAATAATTAGAAAAAACGTAGTTTAAGCTGAAATGAAGTATGTAATATGCAATTATAGGAGGCAATGAGAACAAGTTTGTTGTTTTTCATCAATAAGGATTTGGCAGTGAGTTGTGCATCGTGTATGCTTTAATATGGTGCCATATCCTGCAAGGTCACAGATTAAGACTCGTTTCCTGCAGGATTTTATTTAAAAAGAAAGGAGGGGGAGGGGCACTGGTGGGTTAAGTCTGGTATTGTTTATAAGCCCAATGATTAGAACTCCAATCCTGAGTGAAGTTGGCTTTATCCAACATTTTTCTTCATCCTCCCTTGTTCCCTTACCCATTCTTTGATCTACTAACATGTCTCTTTCCATCTACTAACTTCTTTAAATCTTCTTTAATGTTGGATTTAGTTGAATGGATCTATGACGGATGATTATGAGATCTGAGGGCTCTCACCAAATCCAAACTATATTTTAAAGTACTGAAATTGTTCATTATATGCATGGGTGCAAGTTTTCCGTCTACAGGACGGGATTCAGTCTTTTAAAAGTTCCCGAGGACGGAAACAGGACAGAAAAATCTCCAATGACGAAAATTGATCCCGAAAATGACACTTTTTTGCCAAAAGATCGCAAAAAAAGACAAATTTTTTGTCAAAAGGTAATGAATAAAACGTGATTTTTGTCAAATAAATGCACACATTTCGACAATATTTCCTGGAAAAGCGATGTTTTTGTCAACAAACTTTGTCAAAAGATCGCTGAAAAACACTAGTTTCCTGTGCAGAATCCGGGGAAAAGGGCAGTTACCTTAATATCGCAGATAAAACTCTGATTTCGCCTGAAGACCGTAGGAAAACGTCAATTTCCTCAAGATTACTGATATAACGATGATTTCGTTAAAAGATCGTGGAAAAAAAACACTGTTTTCAGAGATCGCTTAAAAATATTTTGTTTAAAGATCATTCAAAAAAATGTCGTTTTCAAGGAAAGATCACGTAAAAATACAAATTTTGTCTAAAAAGCGTCGAAAAAAAACAGCGATTTCATAAATAATAAAAAAAAAAACTGAAAAACAGATTTTGTCAAAAGATCACGGAAAACTGCCGATTTCGACAAAAGATCGCAATAAATCGCTGATTGTGAAAAAGTCGTGAATTTTTGTCAAAGTATTGCAAAATGCGATTTTTGATCAAAAGGTCGTGATAGAGATGCAATTTCTGTCAAAGGATTGCTAAAGAGATGCGATTTCTGTCAAAAGATCATGGGAAAAAACATGAATCATGCACATGTGTATTTGTTCACTCGGGGGGGAGTGACACAAAATATTTTCAGTCCTGGCAAAATTTCAAACTTGCACCCATGATTATATGTTATATTGAAATTTAATTTTAACATTTTGATATAGCCATGAACTTATCTGTGTTTAAAATCATTTATCTTTACAAGTTTTTATTGATTATTTATATGTTCATAACTGAATGTTTATGTTGTGGAAGTTTGTTTTTGTTGTCAATTTGATTCTCTTTATTCCATGCAGCTTAACCCTTTCCAGCACACTGTGCCCAGTCTCTCTGGGATACCTAATTTTAATTGCAAACGGCACCAGTAATATTTTAGTAAAATTTTGCTTTTACATTGAAAGCTTAAATTAAGGAATTCAAAATATTTTAAATTTGTGAAGTCCAGTGTCAGTCAATAATTTCACATATTTTGCCCGTGCTGGAAAGGGTTAAGAATGTAGTGTAGTTTAATATGCATAAATTATGCATATTTGCATAAATTATGCATATTATGCAATGATTTCTGGTGATTGTTTTCTTAGAAATTTGAATATAATACTGCACTGAAAATACTGTATAGTCAGCAAGTTTTTCTTAAATTAAAAAATATTCTCTGGGAATGGGCATGCATTGTCTGTGGCATTATTATTATTGTATGTTCAAAAAGTGTGAAGTCATGCATAGAATTGAATAAAAATTTTTGTGCGTTTTTGACTAGCAATTTAGGTTTTAAGAAAAACAGTAATTTTAAATCGGTCAGTGTTGAATTTAGGCACTTTACTTCAGGAGGGACTTCAGTAGCTCTGGGGGGGGGGGGGGGGGGGGATTGTACTTTTTGACCATTGAAAATGCAAAATTTCAAATTTTCCGTGGTTTCTATCCCGGAAAAATTGCCCCTCCCCCCCAAGGCCACTCCCTGAATTCAATGCAATTTTAAACTAGTAAATTTTTAAAGTATTGTTAATTTTTTGAAGAAACCCAGCAGACTATGGCTCTGGGCACATGCCTGTTTTGATTCGATCCAGTGAATTTGACATTCTTTTGATTTATCTCTTCTGCAGTTTAGTTACAATAGAAACATGGGTGCAAGTTTTCCGTCCACAGGACGGAATTCCGTCTTTTAAAAGTTCCCGAGGACGGAAGCGGGACGGAAAAATCTCAGATGATGAAAAGAGATCGCGAAAATGACGCGTTTTTTGCCAAAAGATCGCGAAAAAAGACACGCTTTTTCGTCAAAAGATTATGAATAAAACGTAATTTTTATAAATGATCGCGGAAAAAGGCATTATTTCTATCAAAAGATTGCAGATAAAAGCGCTATTTCATTCAAAAGATCTCAAAAGGACGCGTTTTTCATAAAAAAATTGCGGATTAAACGTGATTACTGTCGACGGATCTCAAGAAAAACGTTATTTTCGGCGAAGAATCTGTCCAGGAATCTCAGAAAAGATGCGATTTTCGTCAAATGATCGTGAAAAAAACGCTATTTCTGTTAGAATTGGCGAGAAAATGCGATTTTTGTCAAAAGATCGAGGAAAATCTGTTTTTCGTCGAAAAGATCAGGAAAAAAGACACTATTTTTTTCAAAAAATTGCTGATAATACGTCATTTTTGTCAAAAAAATCGCGGAAAACAAACACTATTTCTGACAAAAGATCGCAAAAAAGACGCGTTTTTCGTAAAATAACAGCAAAAAAAACACGATTCCCGTCGAAAGATCATGAAAATGACGCAGTTTCTTTCAAAGAATCGCGAAAAAGATGCGAATTTCGTCAAATGATAGTGGGAAAAGCGCTATTTTTGTCAGAATTGTGGAAAAACGAGATTTTTTCGCCAAAGGAGTGAGGAAAAGATGTGACTTTTGTCAAAAGATCATGAAAAAGACACGAATTTTTGTCAAAGGATCCCGAAAAAATCGCGAATTTTGTCAAAGGATCGCAAAAAACGTGATTTTTTAATCAAAGGGTTGCAATAGACAATTTCTGTCAAAGAATTGCTAAAGAGACGCAATGCACAGAATCATGCACATGTATATTTGTTCACTCGGGGGGGGGGGGGGTTGGATTCAAAATATTTTCAGTCCTGGCAAAATTTCAAACTTGCATGCATGAATAGAAAGTGGGGAGATGAACAATGGATCAGATCAGGTGTGCAACCCTACTTGAAAGATTTTTATTTTGCCCCTTCCTTGTCTCCTTACTGTGAATATCATTAAAGAAAAAAAAAATGCTGTTACCATTGTAAAAAAAGCCATCAGTTTGTATGGCCGTGTGTTTTCATCATAAGCTCACTTGTCTAAAACGTTTTTTTGGGGCTTTGAGTTTTTTTTTTTTTTTTTTGAGAATACTTTAAAATTATATTTTTCAAATATATAATATCTAATTTGTTTATCAGTGATACCTAGGTATGATTTTTCATTAAGTATGATTTAACAAAAATATTAAAAGGTACATTTGTATTGCATGGAACTAGTTTGCTGCACTAAGGATATATAAATGAACCATAGCTAGATTTCTTTATGTGCAGGGTATTCTAAATAATGATGGACCCATTTTCAAGAAATTGTATTTATTAAAGTACAAATCTAAAATAACAATCTTTATCAACAGAAAAAAAAATTCAGTGCTTTTTTTTTATTAAAGTTCAATGTGTGCACTGTTTGCTGCATGGCAAACATCTGCGTGTTAGCCAAACTCATCCCACACATTAGAAAATGTATCTGCTGTTATTGAGTTGTGTACACAGCTTTCAAAGCAGGGATGATTCCGGAAGCAGACGGTAGAGGTTGCGGGGCCATAAGACATGGTTTCGTTTCACTGTCAGTTGTGAGTCAGATGGCTACGTGCAGCAAACAGGTAATGTATTTT
>CAXHSM010000689.1:0-36000 GCA_964019185.1 Maratus speculifer
AATTAACTTATGACATGATTACATCATATTCTAGATAATAATATTCAAAGTTTTTGGATTTTGTAATAATTTATTTTTTAAACTTACTTAATATGTTATCAGCATTATTTTAAATGCAACATGGGTGTCGAATTTTGTGTCTAAATTATTTACCCCTCTTCCCTCCCCCTCCCAAAAAATACAAACATAATTGCCTGTTTTTATTCCTGTCAGAAATTCATAGACTAACAAATAATTGACTACAGTTATAAGAATTTGTTATGCTATGTTTGTTTAGAAGTATGCAAAATAGCATTATTAAGTGTATGTTATAAGGCAGAATGCTGCTTTTAGTTAACTAAATTCGTGAAAATTAAGTTTAGTGCAAAGCATAGGTATTGTAAAATTGAAATACAGGTGTCATATGCACTTTTGGGTAGATTTCGTATGAAATACTACCTATTGCGGTCGCTCCTATGTTGGAATTTCTGAAAATATTTTGCAGATCTACGCCGATCATGACCTCTAGACCCTAAAACTACCATCAGTAAAAAAGTTTATATATCTATCTATCGGTCTATATCACTTTTTTATGGACACGATAACTTCTCCATTTCTGCTCAGACCTCTTTCAAACTGATATATAAAATCAAGGGGCATAAAATTTCGGCTAAGTTCGTTAATGGGTAAAATCGGACCAAGGGGGTGGAAATAGGGAGAGTTTTTGTGAAAACCGATAAAACGCCATAACTTCTTAAATAAAATAGATATCAATTCAGTTTAAAGTTTGTTATACTTCTAAGAAATAGGTCTAAAGTTTATACATGAAAGATATGTTATAAAATTAAAAATGGGCTCAAGAGGCGCAAAAAACAGGGTTTTTGGGAGGAAAAAAACATAACTTCGTCAATTCTCAAGATATCAAATTCAACTAAATTTTTTTTTAATGTTCTAAAAATTATCTAAACCTTTTTGCATTTACAAGTTAAGGACCAATTATAGTATAGGACCAAGTATAGGACCAATTTTTACCGATGAAAAAAATTAAAGGAAAGAAAAAGAGGGGTGAAAAAAGAAAAAAAAATCCATAACTTCGTATATTCTTAAGTTATCAAATCCTATTAAATTTATTTTACATCTACTCAATTTCTACAACTTTTATATTGAGAAGTTTTTTATAGGACCAAATCTTATAGCAAAAATAAATTAAAGAAAAGTAGGAGTTGAAGAAAAAACCGCAAATTCAAACTGCTTATATCATGACTCATTTTTTAAATTAGTTTTTGATTTTAAACGCAAATAAATGGGAGGTTCTTTTATATAGAAACTATATAATGTGAAGTATTGGCCAGTTTCTTGATAAAGGCAGAATATATTTTTTTAAAAAAGCTGCCAAAAAAGGCACTTTGAACTGAATTTCCCAAAGCGATTGTGATTTGAAAAATTGAGGAAGTATTCAAATAACAAATTGCTTATTTTATGACTCATTTTTAAAACCATTTTTGCTCTCAAATGCATCCAATTGTTACTTTTTTTTATTTTTTTTTTTTTTTTAGGAACTATATAATTTACCATATTGGTCAATTTTTTCATAAAGTCAGAATATATTTTTAAAAAATGCTCTCAAATTGGTGCATTTGAGCCAAATTTAGCTTAAGATGATTTTGATAAAACCAGCTTTTACAGAAGAATGAAATTAAAATTTCTTCTAAAGTGGCAAAATAAAATTGGTAAACTGGGTTTTTCTCTAATAGCATTTTATTTTTTGTTGTTGAAATGAGCAATTAACGAAACCTACCTCCGCCTGTAGGTCAAGCTGACAGGGATTTTTGATTTATACCCGGAGAATTTCTCATTCAGATAAAAACCAGACAATTTGATTACTATGCCAAATATTTACATTTCTTAATAGATTATATTTTATACGGACACTTTGTATATTACATGAACACTACAAGTTTTTCTTATTATTTTTACTTTGTGTTTTAAAGTTTCTCCGCCAAGGATACAGCCTTTCCATTTCACCTCAGACCTAGACCTCGGTATGAGGGTGTCTATCCAGTGCTCTGTTCTTCAAGGCGATCCACCCTTTGAATTTACTTGGATGAAAGATGGTGATGTTCTACATGAAAATTCGGTTATATCAATCAAAAAATTTGACGATTTTACGATGAATTTAGTTCTCAAGCGTATCGATTCTGACAGCAATGGAAATTACACCTGCAAAGTATCTAATATAGCAGGAATTGATGAGAAATCTGCTCTTTTATCTGTAAAGGGTATGTTTTGCTGTTTTCTTATAAAAATATTAGATCTACAGCATAGCTTTCATTATTAATATCATTATTATTGTTCTGTAATGAAGAATTTTTAATTTTATTAATCAAATTTAAAAATATGATCTTTTTTATATTGTAATTTATATTTAATATTTTCTTCAAAATTTGTTTATTAATGGTTTATTATTAGTGTTCTAATGAAACGTAAATTCACAATACGACATCAGAGTATCAAATACTGAAAATTTGATTCCGTAAAAGCTTCTCTTTCATATTTAAAGCATACTTCTGTATGACAAATGACTTTTTTATGTGATTTTTTACGATTTTTTATTTAGTAAAACTTTGATAATTAAGCATGATTTTGTTGTAATTTTTAAAATGTGATCGATACATCATTTTAATGCATATTTAATAATGCTTTATAATAGTACACAATTTTACTATTTGTCAACCTGATTGGGTGGTATCGAATATTTTTCACCGCTATGTTTAATATTAAAAGTATACGTAACTTATTGTATACATCTTTGAGTAAAATGCTTGGGTTTGGATTCATGTATGCAATGTGATGAGACTTCTGTACATCTTCTAGAAGGCTTATTATATAGTACTGGTACATCTTCTCAAATGATTGAGTCGTAGAACAAAAAATATGTAGAATACAGTATGGTGTATTGCTAAAAAATAATGGTATAATCGTGTACTTTAAAAATGTCGATTTTCTTATCCTTTTTTTTTATTACTTGCATGTTAATTAATTACATGTTATCTGTTTTTGGAATATATACCTTACTCTATAAATATTAAGCAATTTTTATTGGGAATATTTAACAATAAATTCATAGATTTAGTTCACCGAAACCGTATATAAATTTATGAAAATAACTTTTGATAATAATGCATTATGATCATTTACTTGATTTAGATTTCATATTTAATGGAGGCGACATCGTGTATTTTTAACGTAAAATATAGTCGTTCTGTGACATATACTATTATGCATTTATAAATATCGTACCTGGGTACCAGGTCGTAACCAGGTCTACCGACGTCTTTATTTATTGTGAAATGCCCTCGTGCATGTTTCTGGATGGGGAGGGGGGGGGGGTGGAGACTACAGAAAACTGTAAAGCACGTCTACGAAAAATTCGCTGAAGACATATTGAGGGAAAAATATTTTTTCACACTATTAGTTTTTTTTTTTTTTATCTAATATAATTATTTCCGTTTAAAATTTTAAATTAAATGTGACTGATTTTATGTCAAGCCTCTAAAATTAGGTTTTCTGAATCGAATTATTCAGAAAAGATTACAATAATCCTTATAATGTTATTGTTAGTAAATTTCTATGAAGATAGATTTATTACCTGCTCTGTAAACTGTTGAGCATATTTTGATATTATGTATTAATTATGATACTTAAATATACATTAGGGTTTATATATTCATTTGAAAAGTTTGTAAATAGCTGTGAAATTTTTGATAGAATTCTGTCATTTATTGAATATTTTTTATTAATATCATAGCTTAAAATGTGTTTGCACAAATATAAATATTGTACAAACATTTGAATTTTTTTTTTTAATGTGCAGGTTTTTTTTTACTGGTAAAAATGCTGTAATATGGTTGAAAAAGTTGATGTTATTTATTACCAACCTTTGCGTAAAAATCCTATAAAAAATAATAAAAATGAAAATCATTGTTTCATTCCTTTTCTTTGAGAGTTTTGTGTGTGTGTGTGTGTGGGGAGGGGGTTATTTAGTTATTTTTGGATATCTGGTACTTCATAAATATTCTGATGATTTTCGTCTATTTACATATGCAGACTCTTCATCAATATTAAAGTGTAATATTTGAAAAAAATAAATACTGTGCATGAAATTACATGCGTTATGACCTTGAATAATATGCAACATAACGATTACAGAAATTTATCATTTATTACCAGTTTAAAGTAAATAATCTCATTATTTACTTTAAACTGGTAAAAGTTGTTGAAAATTAAAAATTTATATTTATTACAAACTAAGATATAAAAATGAAACTATCTACTGAAAACGCATTTTTTTATGAAAATATAAGAGCCGGGAAACAGTGGTTGCTATTGCACTTTGTAGATAATTTCATGGTGTGTTTGTTCAGAGATTTTAATATTTGCAATTTATTGTAAAGATTCATACACACACACACACACATATATATATATATATATATATATATATATATATATATATATATATATATATATATATATATATATATATATATATATATATATATATATATATATATATATATATATATAATATAGATTTCGCCTTTTAAAGATTTAATGTTCGGCCTTTTTTAAGGTTGGGCAAATTAGTAACTAGTTTTTTATAATTTGTTATTTTGCCGCCCCCCCCCTATTTTAAGCTCTTTTTTTTTAAATACATCTTTTTATATATTTATAGATTCATTTTTTATTGATAAAATATTCTCAATGAAAATAAATCAATGTCTGAATAATATATATAATATTAAATTTGTGTTATATTATGTCATAATTATGTGTTAATATTAAATTTGCATAGAAAAAAAAAGCGAATGAGAAATTAGATTTTGAGCATAATGTTGCTTACTGATATTTTAGTAAAAAATCATCTCGATTAGATCAATAACTATCGTTACTAATAGTTGCTGCGAATTTTGATTTAATTAGAAACATTTGTAATTGTTGTGAGAAATATATTTCTAATGTATTTTGTCTTTCTTTAATGAATTTAAGATTAGTTTAATTTTTTTTAATTGTACATATTTCTGAGGTTACTTTGATTTATATCTATATGTTTTATATATAATTGGTTAACATATCAAAGTCGTATCCTTTCATTATCATTAGTGAAGTTTTAATAGTTTTATGTGATATGTTAAAGTACGCTATGAAACTTATCTGAAATTTGTGTAATTTAGAATTTTTACAAATTTATGTGAAATAAACTGGAATGCTAAATTATAATTCTCAATCATGTAGAATAATGTTCTACTTTACATAATATAAGTATTTTTATACTTTGTTTTATACTGAAGAATTACTGAAGTAAAGAAAGAACGTGATTCTTGTGTATAAATATTGATAAAATTTGTATGGATCTATTGTAAATTCTTCAAATTATAAAATTAGATTGCAAATTTAGCATATCTTACGTTATATTTTCCATGATTATTTGTTATCTTAAAAACATCATTTTAAAAATTATCAATAATAAAGACTCTCAATATCTTTTTTTAATAAACGCTTTTAACGATACTGAAACAAAGCATAAAACATTAATTTTTATACAAGGATAAAATATTGCGATTTGTTGAGAAATTTATAATACGATTTGTTTGATTTCAAGTTTTGTGGGTACATATTACCTGGGTTCCACTTATTAAAAATTTAAAATTTTGCATACTTGCTTTTTGAATTAAAAAAAAGACAGTTTTTAATACTTAAAGTAAATAAAATATTTAATTATTAAATCAAATTAATGTCGCAATTTATGTAATAAGGAGAATCTATAGAAAGAATATAAACAGTTGTACTTTTTTTTTTAACGACCATTTATTTTTTCAATATCTTGATGTTCGTATATGATATACTAAATTACGATTATTGCATTTTTCGTCATGTTTATCTCGCATTGAGTATTTCTGTTGTATATAGATCTCAATTATCAACTCTAAGTAACCATTTCTAAAATTCTTTATTATAATAAATAGTGCTTTAAAAAAGAATTTATTTTTTCGCAGAAATTTAGTTGACGTTTACTCTACTATGTGGCGCTAGTAGTCCAGAACACCATTATGTTATGAAAGCAAGCTACTATTTTCGACACTCTACACACTGTCTCAAAGGAGTGCACAAAGTGCTATAACGATGTTTGAAAATTATTAAATAATAGCAGCAAATTCTCTTGAAATATTAAGACTATAACTGTTGAAGACAAGAATATCACGTAAATAATTTGAAGTCTAATTTAGTATTTTCAGAGTTGCAATTTTCTCCGTCAAACGCAACCAATTACAAGAATAACATGGTGTGTGACATAGCCCTTCAGATTCTGATTGTGATATGTTCGCTGCATCTTATTGGTAAGCCGCTGTTTTTATTAATCTAATTATTAAAAGATTACAGTAATTCTATATTTTAGTATTAAACATCTATTTTCTAGACATAAAAAGTTGTTTTTATTAAACCGGATTATATTTACATATCTAAAGGCGATATTTAATAGCTGTTTTTAAAGCCATGTTTAAAAACATAGAATTAAAATCAACAGTTTTACTTTTGCTCTCTTCAAATTATTAAAATATGAATATACATTCTTACTTTTCACGAAAAAAGGAATCTAATAATTATTTTCAACCAAAATTTATGAAAAAGTATAATAATAGAAATTTTAATCAATGTTTTGGAAATTAAAATTTTAATTAGTGTTTTGAAATTTAAAATTTTAATTAAAGTGTTTTGAAATTTAAAATTTTCTATAACTACAAATGCCATCAAAAGCTATCTTCTGATTATCAGAAAGCAATATAGTATTACATTTTTTCATTATTACTTAATATGATCTATAACTATTGGTTTATCATGGGAAACGTTTAGAGTTTTTTTTTAAAACAAGTTACAATAGATATTTAGAAATATATAATTTTAAGTTAAATCTAAAAACAAGATAGTGCGTATATTTTCCAGAGTTTTTTAAAAAAAGCGAAGCTTTTTGTTTTAAGCCACTGTTTAATTGGATGTAATATGCGAAAGCTAATTTTCAAATTTTAGTGCGTTATGCACTAATAATGAATTAATTATTGCAATTGGTTATACCTTTTTAAGTTATTTAAACTAGCCACTGTGAAACTAAAATCTCATTTCGTAATTTACATATACCATTTTATTAATATTTTTATAAGCATAATTGTATTTTTCTTTTAGCTTATACAAGATTTTGTTTCAGAAAAGAAATATATTATCTGTGAACTAAATTATTCTTATATAGTTTTAGTTTAAGATTTATACGAGTATAAGATTAGAAATATTTTCCTTTTTATTTAAATGTGATAAAGAATATGTTTTAAAGTGTTTTTCAGAGAAAATTTTGACTATTTATAATAGCGCGTTTTGTATGAAAATGTGTTATACAAAATATTTTTTCCCAAGTTATATATTTTACTTTTACAATTTTTGAATAAATGAGCGTAGCTACAGAAGTTATTTTAAACATAAAGCAAATAAATTATTAAATGCAGGGAGGTCATACATATATATTACGCCTTTAAAAAAAAATTTCGCAATAGTTATGCAAGTGTATTTATTAACTTGTTCGTGATGGTTAAAATTACGTAAACTTCAATCATAAAGGATTGTAATATATCTCTGAATATTACTGGCTTCTCAGAAAAAAGTTATTTAAAAAAACTGCCTTTCATCATTTAAAAATCTTTTTTTGGCCACTTCTATTTTTTTAAAATCCAAATGAAAAATTAAATTTATTATTTAGAGCTATTATTTTAGTCTCTTTAGGAAATTTAACATATTTGCAATTGAAGTATTAATACATTGAGACAGTTTACTTTCAATTCATATAAAATTGTAATAAATATTTAAATATTTCTAGGTATGATTAAATTTTGCATAAATATATTAAATTAGGTAATAACGTACTTTCTTAAATGTTAAGTTTTTATTTTAATTTTACATAGATTCTCTTGTTATCATTGGAATTTTATAGTTAAAGAAATTAATATGTAACCACAAAAATACTATACCAAATGAAAAAAAACTTTTTTTTAATGTGTACACATTAAACTCGCCTTCATTTTATTAATTGAAAAATATTAAGGATATACATAAGAGAATAAATGAATTTTTTTAATTATTCTTTTCATATAATTCAGTACGGTCACTTTGTGCTTTAAACTTAAAATCGTTTTAAATATTATTTGTATAGCTTAAATTTTGACACCAGCCATCTATTAAAAAAAGAAATAAAGAATACTGCCCAGTTAAACTGATGGCATTGAGCTCACAGGCTACAAATACTAATTGTACATTAAAGCCTTATATTTTCAAGGGTTAATTCCGTTCGAAAAAAAATTAAGAAGGGGAAACAGCTCTCCCCTTTCCTCTTTTTTTATACTTAATCATTGAACCTCCTATAATATCAAAGACATGCTTTATCATATAAAAATTCTATATCCAAAATTCAGAGCAAATTAGATAATTCTTAATAAAAACCCATTTAGCATTTATATAATTTAAAAGGAGTTATCCCCCTCTTTTATACTTAACCATTAAACTTCCAAAACTATTCAGAGATTTGAACGGAATCTGAAAATTATCGTTTGAAAAACCCATTTATATAAATTAAGGGGGGGGGCATTAGAACCCCTGTTCCCCCTATTTATACTTATTCAATGAACACCTAATAACAGTCACTGAATCACCTCATTAGAATGATCCTAATCTAAATTTTGAACGAAAACTTAATTCTGCATGAAAATCCCATTTATATCAACTAACGGGGGGGGGGATTAGAACCCCTGTTCCCCCTATTTATACTTATTCAATGAACACCTAATAACAGTCACGGAATCGCCTCATCAGAATGATCCTAATCTAAATTTTGAACGAAAACTTAATTCTGCATGAAAATCCCATTTATATCAACTAACGGGGGGGGGGCATTAGAACCCCTGTCCCCCCTATTTATACTTATTCAATGAACACCTAATAACAGTCACGGAATCGCCTCATCAGAATGATCCTAATCTAAATTTTGAAAACTTAATTCTGCATAAAAATCCCATTTATATCAACTAACGGGGGGGGCATTAGAACCCCTGTTCCCCCTATTTATACTTATTCAATGAACACCTAATAACGGTCACGGAATCGCCTCATCAGAATGATCCTAATCTAAATTTTGAACGAAAACTTAATTCTGCATGAAAATCCCATTTCTATAAATTAAGGGGGGCGGGGCATTAGAACCCCTGTTCCCCCTATTTATACTTATTCAATGAACACCTAATAACAGTCACGGAATCGCCTCATCAGAATGATTCTAATCTAAATTTTGAACGAAAACTTAATTCTGCATGAAAATCCCATTTATATCAACTAACGGGGGGCATGAGCCCCCCTTTCCCCCTCTTATACATATCGAATGAACTCCAAAAACTAATCAGGGAAGCGCCTTGTCAGGATATACCTACATACAAAATTTCAAGTGGATCCGATATTTTTATCATGAGTTATCGCGTTACGCACATACGCACATACGCACATACATACAGAACGGACGGGCACATAAGCTCTCAGGCTATGATAGCCTGTGAGCTAAAAAAGATGTTTAGCTAAACACTTAGCAAGTTATACCAAATTTGAGAATTTATTATATATGCACGCATATAGGTGTATACACTCCTTTGATTATATGATCAAACTTTTAAAATTTTTAATTATTAATGATATGAAACGCAAATGTTTTAAAGCTATTTTTTTAATTATAGAAAAAAAAAATAGAACGGTAAAAGAAAATATTGTTAAAATTACATTACAATTACACAGAGCACATCTCTTATTAAAAGGGAACTTAAATATCTATTAAAAGAAAGTTGAAAATGACTTATTTTTGAATGAATGACTGAAATCAGTATTAATAATCTAAAATCAAATTTTAGTAATTGCTTGAAGTTTCTATTAGTTCGATTGTGTTCCAGAATCTTTAGCTCCAACAATAAATACTTTCAATTTTTCAAATGAGATAAAAGAATAAATCACTAAAATTACATTATACAATAGAATTATACTAAAACATTAATTGCATTACATCAATGCATAGAATATACCTCTAATTGTTAGAAAATCCAAGCATTTTTAAAAAGAAATAAGAGAAAGGCTTAATTTTGTATACATTCTTGCAGAATAGTTTTTTGAAGGCAAACCTGTTTTTAGTAGCTGCCTTGATTTTATCAATTCGTTTATTTTCTAGAATCTTCAGCACCAAAGATAAATCCATTTCATTTTTCAAGTGAGTTAACTACTGGCATGAGAGCTTTAGTGCAATGCTCTGTTATGGCTGGAGAACCACCGTTCGAGTTTACCTGGTTTAAGGATGGAGAGAAATTGGACAGCACGAGGAGTTTTTCTATCAAAAAATTCGACGACTTTACCCTGAATCTTGTCATATCTAGCGTAGATGCAAATAGTAATGGGAATTTTACCTGTAGAGTTTCGAACGCCTTTGGTAATGACCAGAAATCGGCAGTTTTGTCAATCAAGGGTATGGTTTATTTTTGAAATATTCCTTTTACTTGTGACTTGTGGGATTCATTATTACTATTTTGTTATTACTTTTGCAGTAAATAATTTTTGCGTGTTTTTAGTTTAATATTTACAAGCATAATATGTCAATACCTGTTATCTGAAATAACTTTTACAATGAATAATTAATGCACCATTTATATCAATTATTAAAAGCGAAATCCTTATTTCAACTGACCGATAAACAAAAATGTAATGTTATAATTGAACTTTGATATGATTTTGCAAAATTTCATTTTATACTTATATTTCTTTCTTTATTATTAAGATATCTATCATTTGTATTTCTTTCAGTACTTGCTTGCTTTTTAATGATTTAATGTGTATTACTGCTTTAGTTTTCTTCTGCAAGAAAATTTATGAAGCAAAAAGGACGCCGAGTACCAATTAATCTTATTTGTTTTAATATTTAATTATTTTAAAGAAGAGTAAACTTTTTTATTTCTTATCGACATACTTAAGGTTGTTCTCAACTGCTGTGTTCAATAAGCGCAAAACGTTTTGACACATTAACAAACTCATTTTTTAACGGAAAGATATAAAATTAGAAGGTCTGGCTATGTAAGCACTTTCGAATCATACTCAATTTTCCATTTTATGATAATTAAATTACCTACCGAGTTATAATCTATTTTGATCACGTGATCATGTGATTTTCTACCTTTTGCTAACTGGTTTTTCTGCTTTTGTCGGAAAATGCGACTCAAAACATCATTTTTGACGGCTTGTTCTGAAATATGTGTTGCACTTGATCAAAAACAGAAAATGAGTGCGATTAGATAGTTTCTGAATAATAACACCTGCTAGTTTCATGCATTCCCCAACAAAAATGAATTAAAACTTATGTCACAAAGTTGCCCTTTTTGATTTAAGAACACTCTTAACCGCTATACGTAAGGCAAACTTATCCTTTTTTTAACAGTGTACCAGCGTTAATAAAAGAAATTTACAATGCAAAAACCGATTGAAAGAAGATAATAAAAGAATGAGCCGTGAAACCGGATAATAGAAGTCCTCTTAAAATGAAGTATTGAATAAATCGAACTTTAAAAAATTATCTTCAAATCGATGCATGCTGTAGGAAAACCAGTTTATAAAGTGTGCGTATGGCGAATAGTTTTACCATTCCCTTCAGTTTCCTTTTCATATTTTCCCAATGTACTTTAAATTTTTAAATAACTTGTCATATACTGGGCTAATTGTTCAATGTATTCGAACCAGTGATAAGCTTTGTTGCATTTTTGCTAATATAAGCTTTGTGCTTTATTATCAAAAATTCGTTGTTAAAATATATTTATTTAATACATATTCATTTTTTTATATTTTTTAAATATAAATCAGAATATCTTGCCATCTTTTATTCCATTAATTATCGTATGTACCTGAAAAGCTTACGAAATTTGTGTTATTAAAAAATATTATAAGATCACATTTATTTAAGCTTTATTCAATCCTTTTTTCAAATATAAATTATTTGCGTTAAAATTTTTTCAAAATTTCTGTTTTTTAAATTCGGTTATGAAATTTTACATGAAATTCTCACTTGTCCACTGTCTTTTTATGCGTTTGAGGAATCTTTGGATTTTTTTTTTTTTAATTACATTTTTATGTGTTTAAATGTAGCTCTAGTGCCAGTTAATAATTACGTTATCAATAATAGTTTTAAGTTGGTGTTTATAAGTAAAATATTAGGAGATGTGGATATTTACTATATTTTTTTAATTATTTCTATTTGTACTCTTCTATATTTTTTCTCATTGTAAAACGTTTGCTGTTCTCAGTCTTGTTTACAAAATTTGTAAATAGATGAAATTTCGTACAAATTATATTATTTTTATCATTTTCACAGTATAAGTGAAAATATTAAAATTATTTCAACATTTGCCTTTATGTATGTTTATCGCATAAACTTGTCAACTGAAATATATATTATTATTGGTAAATTATAAGTACTTCCTACTATCATCAATGTAATAATATTTAGAAAATATTTTTATATGCAAGGAAATTAATCGGATTATTTTTTCCGTAAAATAGATTTTCGTTGATTTTTTTTTTTTTTTTCAGGACAATAATTAGATGCATCGCTCTCACCGAACTTATATCAGCCGATGCTTCTTTTCCGGAAAAAAAAAAAAAAAACTTTCTGTAAAATAGCAATGACATATATGAATATCCTCTTACAAATTTAAATATATTCAGGTTTTATTAATGATTCTTTTTAATAAATACGGACTTTTCTATAGAAAATAACGATTTAATTTAAAAATTGCGACTGTTTTTTCAGTAATTTAGTTTGTGTTTCAGTTTTGTGCTACTATGTGGCGTTAGTTACCTATATGGGCATACTATCAATTTGCGTCTCTTCACATTTGATTATGCTTTTAGTTTTTCGAATGCATGCGATATGTTATGATCACGAATCTCTACCCTGTAATGAATTTATCAGTGTAATATATATGTAAAAATCTGAAGTTTCTGCATTTTTGATGCTCCGAAAGCAAGAAATGTCCACGATGTCGTTCTTATTCTTCATAAGTGCCATGTTGTTTCAAGCCATCACATTTACAGTGCAAGGTAAGACCTTTCGATATGTTTTTCAAAAATGAATTTAAGATTTAAAAAAAATCACTTTAATCTACTTATATTAGTGTTCAATATTGTTTTATATATGTGAAGCATAATAAAATTGTTGAACATTGAAAATAAATTTTGGTTTTGTTGATTTGTTGTGAGATTATAATTAATAGAATAATTATAATCTTACATGCGATTCTCCATGAAAATACATAAAGGCACGCACTCAATTCAAAAATGTAATCGTATTTTAAAATTAGATTCTGCAAACATTTTTCTGATGTACTTTTTTTAGCATATGTGCATGTAAGTACAATACAATATTTTGTTTTAATTTTAATTAGTATTTTTCATGGAGTATCACTATATAACTTTTATTACTCCCCACCTCCCAAAAAATAAATAAATATAGTGTAAAATTGTAAATATAGTTTTTTAAATTCAAGTATCTGGTTTTAAAAGAAACTAACTAAAGCCATATCCAAAAAACTCGAAAATGTAAATTTTTAGAGCTACGCAAAGTTTTTCCTTTTTTTAAATTTTAAATCCTATTATCCAAATAAAATTAAAAGTAATGTCATTTTTTTCAATAATTATTGTCTAAACAATAACAAACTAAAATGACATTTATACGCGTATGATTACTAGATTATATGAAAAAGAATTGATAGTTCAAATGAAATGTGCTTTTAAAAATATATAATATTACTTCGTGCTATGATTCGTTCTCCAAATGCAATAAACAAAATTTCGAAAAATCATTAGCAAGAGAAAAAAGTAATAATTATTTATTTATAGTAGAAATTATAGTAAGCGTAATAATAGTCAAAACAAAAACCCAAACTGAACAATATGAACTTGGCAAATCTGTAAAACTAAATTTCAGTCAAAAGAATCCCATTGAAAAATCCGTATAAAGATTTAAAAAAATAAATACACTGAATACATTCGAATATCTTAAGAAATCGCAATTCCTATATTAAATACTTAAAATTTGAAGATGGTAATACGCAAAGTGATAAATATTGTAGCACAAAAAGGATAAAGGAAATATATAGTGTGAAAAAGTAATTCCATTTTTTAAACTCTCATAAATTTCCTTTTAATCCATGTATGCTTGTCCGATTAAGCTAAAGATATAATTTTTCTATTTAAATATATTCACAATTTAAGTTTCGTAAATAATCAGTTTAGCTTTATTTTAACATTAAATTCTTGATATTTCATTTACATACGAGGATATTAAAAGTAGTCTTTTGTGTTCGGTAAAATTGAGATTATACAGCGTTTTATTTGTACAGTGTTTTTATGTTAGAATCTTTATTTTAATATAAATCCAGATCTAGAAAGAAGTGAAAGAAAAGTCTTATGTATATACTATAAACTTTTCTACCAAAAATTGGACCGACTTCAAAAACTACTGCAAAGTGAAAAATAATTTTTTTACAGAATAGTATTAAGAAATTAAATTAAGAGCGTAATATTTATCATGCGTATTATTATATTTATGTAGATTAATTTGATTTTTTGAAGTCGGTGTCAACCAAGCCAAGTTACATGTAATTTTCCAATAGACACGCATCCAAGTATCTACGAGTTTTTTTACGATTTAATATTTAGTTAAAATTTTAACTTTATTCTTTTACGATTTGCATTGGATAATTAATTTTAATTTTGAACTTGGCTTGGCTGGCACCGACTTCAAAAAATCAAATTAATCTACATAAATATAATAATACGCATGATAAATACTACGCTCTTAATTTAATTTCTTAATACTATTCTGTAAAAAATTTATTTTTCACTTTGCAGTAGCTTTTGAAGTCGGTTCAATTTCTGGTAGAAAAGTTTATTTTTCTCTTTTTAGTTAAAAGTTAACGATTTTTTTATGCCAGTTAATAAAAATTATAATACGGGAGAAATCACTATAAACCATACACGTATGTCATGAGTGGGGTTCGTACCCACGATCTCTTTCAAGAACCAGAAATCAAATCTGCTATCTTACACCGCTCACCCATCTGGCAGCACTCCATTCGGCGAGCTTAGTCATCGTCCATGTTACTTTTAGTTTGCAAGAAATCACTTATTTTATTAGTTTTTACTTAATTAGTAAAAAAGTACTGAACTAATTTCAATGTAATGGAAGAAGTACCAATGAAAGAGTAGCCTCTTTCATTTAACACAAAAAACAAATTATTCGGTTGGATAGTTTCGGAGTAATCGGTGAACGTACATAAAAAAAAAAATACATTCGCGCCGAATGGATAACATCCTCTCCTTTTTTGAAGTCACTTAAAAAAATATGTAACGCGGAAATTTTTTTTGTATACTATACACATATGTCAGGAGTGAGGTTCGAACCGACACTCTCTTTCAAAACCAGAGATTAAATCTGGGGCCTTAGACCACTCGGCTGTCCGGACTTCATTCTCTTCAGAGAACTTATTCAATGTCATGTTACTTTTCGCAAGTTTATTCTCTTTTTGAGTACTCTTTCACTGATAAAGTATTGAATTAATAAAAAATCTCTGATACTCTGTGGTAACGGTTAAATACAAAATATTCCTAATAGCATAATTAGTATTTAACTTGTTAAATATATATTTAAAATTATAATACGGAAAAGATTATTGTACACACGTACGTCAGGAGTGGGGTTCGAACCCACGTTGCCTTTCGAAAACCAAATCTTAAATCAAGCGCCAGATCGCTCGGCCATCCTGGCATCGGTAAAGTTATTCGACATCCATATTACTACTGATTTGCGAGAAATCACTAATTTTATTAGTTTTTGCCTAATTACTAAAAAAGTACTGAACATATTTCTATGAAACGGAAGTGGTACCAATTCGAGAGCAAGCTCTCTCATTTAACACCAAAATCAAGTTAATTGGTTGGATAGTTTCGGAGTAATCGGTGAACATACATTAAAAAAATATATATATACATACGCGTCGAATTGATAACCTCCTCTCCTTTTTGGAAGTCGGTTAAAAATGGATGTAATTGTATCAGCATTTAAAAGTTTAAATGCGTAAAGATAATTTGTGTTTAAGTAAATTCAGTTATTATATGTATCATATTACTAAATAAATTTTCATTTAAAAAGTGTAATAACATAAACATTTCATTTAAAAAGTGTAATAATATTTAGATTCTTTTTAAGGGAGATTTAAAAACAGTTAACTTCACCTTATGCTGAATAATGGGTAATCAAATTAATTCTATATTGAAGTTAAATTATAATGAGATATCAGGAAAGTGAAATAATTACATAAGTTTTATATGTATGGATAATTAAGATAAAATTAAATGTATGAAAAAAATAAGTAAAATATTAAAAAGTACAGGGGGAAAAATAGGCAATCTTGGGATCGTATTTTGAAATATCGAATTATACTAATTTTAAACTTCTAATCACATACTCATTTTGAGGAATTTTATAAATTAGAATGTGATTTTTAACAGGAACATTTTTTTTTTCTCTACAATATTTTTTAAACTATAAAATCACAGTTAAAAGTGTAAAATTAAATATAGAAAAAAAGTAAAAATAAGATTGTACACAATTTGAAAAAAAAAAAAAAAAAATAACGTTTATTGCCGACATTTATTTGATAAAGGTCCAATGTTTTAACAATTTAGTTGCCATTGTAGCATTTAATTTACATCAATAGTCTTTTCGAGTCTGTATCCAACTTTAATCTAGCTTTTCTTTTTCTCTCTCTTTTAGGTAGATTTCGTATGAAATACTACCTATTGCGATCGCTCCCATGTTGGAATTTCTGAAAAATTTTTGCAGATCTACATCGATCATGACCCCTAGACCCCAAAACTACCATTAGTAAAAAAGTTTATATATATATATATATATCTATCTCTCTCTCTATCTATCTATCTATCGGTGTATATCACTTTCTTCTAGACACAATAACTTCCATAATTATGCTCAGATCTTCTTCAAACTTTTACATAAAATCAAGGGGCATAAAATCTCGGTTAAGTTCGTTAATGGGCAAAATCGGACCAAGGGGGTAGAAGTTAGGAGGGTTTTTGTGAAAACAGAAAAAACGCGATAACTTCTAAATTAAAATAGATATCGAATCAGTTTAAAGTTTATATTACTTCTAAAAAATGGGCCAAAAGTTTGTGCATGACAGATTTTTGATAAAGTTAAAAATGGGCTCAAAGGGCGAAAAAAATAGGGTTTTTGGGAGAAAAAAAATCATAACTTCGTCAATTCTCAAGATATCAAATCCAACTAAATTTTTTATAAATGTTCTCAAAATTATCTAAAACTTTTGTATTTACAAGTTTTTGATAAAAGCAACTTTTACCGATGAAAAAAATTAAAAACGAAAAGAAAAAGGGGGGTGGAAAAAGAAAAAAAATCCATAACTTAGTCAATTCTTAAGCAATCAAATCTAATTAAATTTATTTTACATCTTCTCAATAATATCTACGACTTTTATATTAACAAGTTTTTCATAGGACCAATTCTTACAGCAAAAATAAATTAAACAAAAATAGGAGTTGGAGAAAAAAACTCAAATCCAAACTGCTTATATTCTGAATCATTTTTAAATTCATTTTTGATTTTAAACGCATCCAAATGGCAGATCCTCCCATTTAGGAACTGTATAATATGATGTATTAGTCAGTTTTTTGATAAAGGCGGAATATCTTTCAAAAAAGACTGCCGAAAACGGTTTTTTGAATAGAATTTCCCAAAGTGATGTGATTGAAAAATTGAAGTATAACAAATTGCATTTTTTCTGACTCATTTTTAAATCCATTTTTGTTCTCAAACGCATCCAATTTACAGGTCCTCTTATATAGGAACTCTATAATGTGACGGATTAGCCAGTTTTTTCATAAAGGCAGAATATATTTCAAAAAAGGCTGCGAAAATGAGCACTTAGCACAAAATTTCACAAATCCCTCATGATTAAAGAATTGAGGATGTATTCAAATAACAAATTGGTTATCTTATGACTCATTTTTAAATTCAATTTTGCTCTCAAACGCATTCAATTGACAGTTTTTTATTATTTAGTAACTATATAATGAGAGAATTCGTCGATTTTTTGATAAAGGCTAAATATGTATTTTTTAAAAGCTGTCAAAGTAGGCATTTCGCAGAAAATTTCCCAAAGCGATCATGATTTAAGAATTGAAGATGTATTAAAATAACGAATTGGTTATTTTATGACTCATTTTAAATATAATTTTGCTTTCAAACGCATTCCATTGACAGTTATTTGTTATTTAGGAACTGTGTAATATGCCGTATTGGTCAGTTTTTTGATAAAGGTTAAATATATATATTTTTAAAGCTGTCAAAATGAGCACTTCGCACAAAATTTTCCAAAGCGATCATGATTTAAGAATTTAGGATGTATTCTAGTGATGGGCGATTCTGGAAATTTTGAGAATCGATTAAAATCGATATCGTATAAAACAACATCGATCATAATAAGAATCGATTTCTCAGTTCTAGAATCGATACTAGAATCGATATTTCGATATTCAGGTTTACACAGAGAAGATCCAAATTACTAATTCCAAAACTTAGACAATCAGCAGGACCGTAATTACCGCCCCCCACCCCCCATCCCCATTTAGGGAGGTAGAATTAAGCTATTGCAGATTTTAGAGTCGGATAATAAGAATTTTAAATTTTAAAATGATTGTCACTTATGGTTGTCACTTACACAAAAACTTTGACAAATTTGAGAGACATAACTCAACTAATAACAACACTGAGTAACTTGGCATTAAACCGAATATAAAGAGTGCCAAGAGCGTGTAACTAGATGGGAAACAAGGAGTATAGACAAAAAAAAAAACTTTTTTTTTCTAATGCCAACCAAATGTTATACGAGGTAGTTTGGAAGAACAAAAAATATGCCCCATTCCCAAGGGGGCAGGTAAACCCCACTCTTGACGGAAAGGCGATCATAGCCCAAATGTATCTTTTGTCGAAGTATCAAAATGAGATTTACAATAAAATAGAACGAGAATTGGACATTTTAAAAATTGCATGCATACTTTGAACGGCCCATTTAGTAAAGATTGGCGAGGAAGGGGGGGGGGGGCGAGGGATTAGAACGGACGAACTTGAAAAAAGAAAAACATAATTAACTAATAACCCAAATAACTACGTTTCTAAACAAAAATACCGTGTTAAACTTAGTGTTGAATTCATGGGGTGGCCCGCGGGTAACATGCACTCTTTGAAACTATAAAAAGTGCCAAGAGCATATAACTAGGTGGAGAGAGGGGTAGTAACAGAAAAAAACGAGGAGATAAAAGCTTTATAACGATATGTTACATGAGATGGTGTGGAAGAAACAAAAAATATGCTCCCCCACCCAGGGGGGGGGCAAGGTAAATCAGAAACAGACAGAAGGGCGACCCCGGCCCAAATGTATCTTTTGTTGAGGTTTCAAAATATGGATTTATAACAAAATAGAACGAGGTTTAGACTTTTTTAAAATCGCAGTCATAATTTGAACGAACCTGTAAGTTAAGATTGGTGAGGAAGGGGGGGGGCGGTAGGACGGGCGAACGTGAAAAAATAAATAGTGGCACTCTGAGAGTGCCGATAGAAGTGAAACCTTGAACAATTACGTGTGTATTTTTTGAATCGTTAGGATATATAATTTTGAATAGCCAGGAAATACTTTTAAATGAATAAGAAAAGGTTCTATAATATTAAAGAATATATTAATATCTCTATAAAAAAAAAAAAAAAAAAACGCGCGATACCATATGTCCAGCTATTGTAGTTAACTCACTATAACTACTTTCTTACATTTTAAAACGCGATAAATACACCAAACAAAATTAGACGATACTATCGATACCTTAATCCTTATCCAAATAAATCATTTTGTATTAATGCCTGTTACAATATCTGTAGATTACTTTTTGAATTATTCAAATCAGACATTCCATTCAAAAGCTATTGCGCTGCTGAGTACTCGGTGACCAATAAGCTTAGGGATTACGTGTGCAATCAAACGATTGCGGGTTCGAACCCCAGTTTCGCTGATATATATCAATGTTTTCTTTTTTTTTTGTTTTGTTTTCGAAGAAGTTTGAAAAATTAAAATTTTAATACATTATGGGTTCGTAACGTGACCTGAAATGATGGGAGAAAATTTCTTATGCTAGATTTGTAATGTATGAAGCATAAGCTTTCAATATACATATTGTATCAAGAAATGAGAAAACCCCCCCTCTGCCCCCCCCCCAAAAAAAAAGGTCCGATAGGGAAAACTGGGAAACTGGAATAGCAAAAAGAACGGCGAGAAATGGTTAGCTATACTAGAATTTTTCTCATCACTGTAACTCCTATAGAAGCAAAGTTATAGCCTTTTAAAGATTGAAATGAAGTGTAGAATTAAGCAAAATTAGGTGAGTGATCGACAGGAGGGGGGGGGGGTTACACAGCTCTAGGGGTGCCATGTAGCTTAAACTTTTAAGTTAAAAATGGTAGAGAATTAAATGAGCGAAATTTTAAGGTGTATATTGGGGGAGGGTGCAAGCCCCCCCCCCTCAAATTTTTTTTTTGTTTCTTTTGAAGAAACAAAAAAATATGCCCCCCGGCGGGGCGCAGATAAACAGCAAAAGGGCGGAAAGGCGATCCTTTATTTATCTTTTGTCAAGGATTTCAAATGTGGATCTAAAATAAAATAGACCGAGAATTGAACATTTTTAAAACTCTATGCATATTTCGAACGGCCCTGTAAGTTAAAACTGACGCGGAAGGGGGGGAATAGAAGAGACGAGCGTGAAAAATAAAACATAATAAACTAATACTTCAAATAACTGGACTTCTAAACAAAAATACAACGATTTAACCTAGTGTCGAATTAATGGGGTGGACCGCAGGGGATTAACCCCCCCCCCAACCAGAAGTTATGACATTTTATGCTTTTTATTACAAATTGCAATTCCCCCTCTCTTACAGAGCTGTAAAACATGATGCCTTCCTCCGGAGCAGTGTGACCGTTTTATCAAGGTAAAAGCAGGCTAGATTTGGACTCACAACAAGCTAAAAATAAATTCGATGGTCAGTATATCAATAGACTGACAACTATCTTTTAGCCTGAGTTTTTAGCTTGATTTAGCTTGTTGTAAGTCCTACAATAGTCCAGAGATCTTACAACAATCCAGAAACGGTCGCACTGCTCCGGAGTCGCAGAAAAATACCTTCATTCAACACTAATTTAGCCTAGAAAAGAAAAAAAAATCGAAATCGAATCTAAAGATCGAAATCGAATCTAAAGATCGAAATCGAATCTAAAGATCGACATCGAATCTAAAGACCGACATCGAATCTAAAGATCGAAATCGAATCTAAAGATCGACATCGAATCTAAAGATCGACATCGAATCTAAAGATCGAAATCGAATCTAAAGATCGACATCGAATCTAAAGATCGAAATCGAATCTAAAGATCGACATCGAATCTAAAGATCGAAATCGAATCTAAAGACCGATCTTACGGGCAGAATCGATTTTACATTTTTACTTTCTTTTGTAACTTTATAAGAAGAGAATATTAGATTCGTGAAAAATTTTCACTTCACGTTTTTGATGGATTTATATATTTTAGAAGGTCTTTAACACGATTTCATGGTTTTTAAGAAATATCTGTCTGTGTGTGTGTCTGTCACTGTAAGTCTGTATACGACAAAAATTTCTGACAATTATATCTCAAGAACAAATGCATGGAATTCCACAAAACTTTAGATTTAGTTTGACCTTGATATAAACTGAATCTAATTAATTTTTGGTGCATATAGCCTAACAGGTGGCGCTGCTATGCTGCATTTTTTGCGATTTGCGCAACAGCTATATCTGAATAACGAATGAACGGATTTTCATCACATTTTAGATCCAGTTAGTCTTTGACATGAATTGATGTTTTTTGCATTTTGATGTATATAGCTTCCCAGATGGCGCTGCTATACTGAATTTTTCACAATTTCCACTCAGCGCCATGTGAAAAGGGGGGGGGGCGAAAGGGAGCGGTCGTTCCGAGCACGGAAATTTAGGGGGCGCCAAATTTTTACTACTAACATCACTTCTAGCCTATCACAAGAAAAAGTTAATAAGGGGGGGGGGGCTAAATTGGAACTTTGAACCGGGCGCAGTTCTTTTTTCGCACGCCCCTGTTTCCATTTTAGCTTTATCTCAAGAACTAATGCACGGACTTTCATAAAAATTTAGATTCAATTAGTCCTTGATATTATTTGATGCTAATTACATTTTGGTGGAAATCGCTTAAGAGATGGCGCTGCTATACTGCATTATTCATGATTAACGCAATAGCGCTATCTCAAGAACGAATTTTCATTAAAATTCAGATTCAGTAAATCTCTGACATAGATTAGTGTTATTTAGTTCTTGGTGTAAATTGCCCTACTGGTGGCGCTGATATGCTGCATTTTTTATGATTTCGCAATAGCTGTATCTCGCGCTTTCATGGATTTTCATCAAAATTCAGATTCAGCTGGTACTTAATAAAAATTGATCCTGATCAATTTTTGGTGTACATCACTCAACAAAAAACGCTATTTTGCAGGGGGGGGGGGGGGTTGGTTCTGAGGTTTCTTTAATTCTTCTATCTTAGAAACTAATACACTGAAATTTTGGAATTGGCACATACGTCTATTTTATCTTCGACTTTTGAAGGAAATTGAAAATTATATTACCTTCAGAGAAATCGATTAAAAATTTTAAAGTATCGATTAAATCGAGTTGGCCGTAGTATCGATTAAATCGATTTAAAAAATCGAAATCGCCCATCACTAATGTATTCAAATAAAAAATTGGTTATTTTATGACTCATTTTTGAATTCGATTTTGCTTTCAAAAGCATTCAATTGGCAGTTTTTTGTTATTTAGGAACTATATAATTTGCGTATTGGTCGATTTTTTAATAATAAAGTCAGAATATATTTCAAAATATGTTGTCAAAATGGGCATTTGAGCCGAATTTCCCTTAAGATGATTTTGATAAAAACCAGTTCTTACATAAAAATAAATTAAAAATTTTTCAAAAGCGGCCAAAGAAAATTGTTAAACTGGATTTATCTCTAATCATATTTTATTTTTTGTTGTTGAAATGAGTACTCTTTGAAATCTACCTCCGCCTATAGGCCAAGCCGACAGGGATTTTTTTCTTTGGCTTTTATCGAATCCAAATGAAAAGGAAGGGGGGGGGGGATCTACTTCTGTAGATGCTGATGGATAAACAAATTATTTTTTAAAACCGGATATTGTGTATTTTAAAAATAATATTGATTTTCCATTATCCTCTTATGGCTTCTAAGTCCACCAAAAACAATTTTCTGCGAAACGATACTATAAAATTATTTACATTCGTTGAAAGAATTGTTATAGGCGGGAAATGAAAGGAAAATATTATTATAGATAGGTCTGGTGTATCAATATAGCGTCAAAAATTCAGATATTTTGGAAAGTTATAATATTAAAACTTTCCGATTTTGTGTATTGAAAAGAAAATATAATGAAGTTTTATCACACATGTGAAACGTAAATTAGTTACAGCAGCTCTTATGAATTTTATGTTTGTTTTAAAACTAAACAAAAAGAAGTTGTTTAGAGAACCACAAAAAATTGTGTGGTACTTTTTGCTTTGATATTATTGAAGTTCAGTGTCCCCCTCCAAAAGATTATAGATAATGGATTTTTTAAATATTTCTATTCAAGAAGAGAAGTAACGCTTTTGAAAGAATTTATAATTATAAATAATAGCAGAATAATAATACTATACACAAATGTACACAATCATAGTGTTTGTGAAAAATTAAAACTTAATTTTGACTGCCCCAAAAGTTTATAGACAACTCACTTTTTTCCATAATGTTTAAGTCTTAAAGTCATTTGTTCTAATGACTTCAAAAACTCGATCAGGAATATTCAACGCAGAGTTTGAAGAAGTTCTGACTTTAAAGGAAATAAACTTCATTTAAAATGCAGCTTTAGATTGTCAAGCATTTTTAAATTGAGGCTTTTTAGCATTTACGTAGATAATCTTCCCCAGAGGTTCTCTTTTGGATTCTTGTCAAGACTAAGGGCTGGTCAGTCCATAATAGTTATTTGATTTTGTCTAAACGCTTGCATTGTAGAGTTGGACACGAGAATGAACCAATGGTCTTGCTGATACATCCATGTGTTCCCACCATAGCAATGGTCTTTCTGGGACATCCATTGGACATGAGAATGGACCAATGGTCTTGTTGGTACATCCATGTGCTCCCACCATATCAACTTTCCAAATGGAACTAGCGCTACTTCAAGCTTTTTCTGGTAAACTTCGGAACATTGGCGCCCTTTTCAAAAAAGCAATATGAATATTTCCATTATAAGAAAATGCTGCTCACCTCATGAATTAATGCCCTCCTTGTTGTATACAGAAAAAAAAATCGTAATTCCTTTCGAATATCTTTCCAGTAATATGCATTGTTTTGGGTCCGCTGAACATGAATGCTTTTATTCCGTTTTGTAAACTTTTTGCAAAAAACGTATTTAGGGAAAGTTAAAAAATGTACTTGCCAGCAACCGTCTATGAACCATGAATATTGATACTGGAACATTTACTTCCATAGAAACTGACCGCACACACAGATTCTGTGTTAAAATTAATGTCAAAATCTGTCTTATCATCTAGTTTTTTTTGGTCGTCTGGAACGGGATTTTGTTCCAGATTACTTTTTCAGATTTCAATAAATACCATCCCTGCTGCGTAGTTTTGTCTTGAAATTGTCCACATCTTTCCATCTACGATCTTTTAAACGGTAAATTAAAAAACTTGGAAAATTGGACATTGCGAGGTATCATTGCAATCAGTCAGAAACGGAAGGACAGATTCAATTTTATCTCAGAAAACTATTGCGTCACAAGTACATGAACTTATAATATGCAAATTTTGGATATCAGGACTTAAATCAGCTTTTAAGTTGTCTATGTACTTATGGGACAGTATTTTTTTTTTAAATTAAATCTATGACTGCTAAAACTTTGAGTATTTTATGATCTTTATTTCATCATTATATGTTTTCAAAATTATAGACTGTAATAACGTTGCAATCTCTCGCTTGCAAAATTTAAAAATTGAATTTATTTTTTAAGAAAAATCTAATCGGATGATTTTGCGATTGTTTCTCTGAATATTAGAAATCATTTATCATAATCCCTGTATTTGTCAATATCATATTAACAAATAATGCTCTTATCAATTTTTTTCTGTTTTAAAGGCTCGTCAATTCCGATTTTACAACCTTTTCACTTCACTCCAAATCTAAATCTTGGTATGAGAGTGTCTGTCCAGTGCTCTGTTCTTCAAGGTGAACCACCCTTTGAATTCACTTGGATGAAAGATAGAGATGTTCTGAAAGAAAATTCGGTTATATCAATCAGAAAAATTGACGATTTTACAATGAATTTAGTTCTTAAACGTATAGATTCCAGCAGCAATGGAAACTACACATGTAGAGTTACTAATGTAGCTGGCACTGATGAAAAATCTGCTCTATTATCTGTGAAGGGTAATGTTTTAGTAATTCAATAGCATTTAACCTTTCCTTAATATTTCAGTAAACTTTTTTATTATTAAATAACTCTTAATGCCGTTTTGGTTAAATTTTTCGTGTTATGATATTTACACTTTTATTTACAATGTTCATATAATCTTTAATAACTCCATTATTTAATACATATTTTTGTTATATTTGAGTAATTTTTCCTTTGTAAGTACAATATGCATCTATACCAAAAAAAAAAAAAAAAAAAAAAAAAAAAGATATTGTTTTATAAATCTGGAGTACAATCTATAGAAATCAGCTTGTGATGAATACACAAGTCAGAATAAATAAAAAATATTTAAGATAAAAAAAAAATTTAAAGTAACATTCTTACAGTTTTAGATATTAACTATTCATTTTGTTTTATAAATAAGGTCATATTTCTAATAAACTTATCTGACTTTCATGTGTTTTGAGCGTTAAATTTTTTTATTGTAGCCTGATTATGTAACATTTAATAAATTGATTGAATGCATTAATTCGATAGTGAAGGTTTTTTCGAAATTTCAGATAGATATGATATTTGACTTCTGATAAAATTGTCACTTTATAATGAAAGCTTCAACATTAATGTTTGATAATGTTCCAACCTCCTAACAAAATTTAATATTTTCATGCTTTGTAGATATAAAAAAAATCATGTAGTTTCAGGTTAAAGATATTTTTATTCATTGAAAATGATCAGTGTAAAATGTGTGTGTATTAAGTGTATATTATGAAATTGAATATTTAGTAATTTTGTTGGGTAATTGAATATATAGTAATTCATTTGTGTTTAAAAAACATGTCGTATTTTTGCCATTTATCGCCAAAAGTAATATGGATATTATTGAAAACTGAAACAATGTCCGAAAAACTAGTGTATTGATAAATATGCATTTATTTTTGTTTTTTAGTTCACTTAAAAAGTAGTAAATGGAGTATTAGCACTTTATGTTTGAATAAAAATGATTTATGAGAAAAGCAGTGATCGCATAAATTGGTATTTACATCCGTGAGTGTATATTGCGTTTATAAAAATAACTTGTTTCTTTTCAAAGAGATATCAAGATGAAATTGAGAAACTAGAATATCTGAGTAATTTGTACAAGATTCGTACCTTCAAGGAGTCTGACACCACTATTCCTGATCACAAAAGTTATCTTTAACATTTAAATTGCTTTAAATTGCATTTAAATTACTTTATAAATCGCTTTAATTGTAGATTTTGAAATATTTTTCTGTGATTCAATAAGGCGAAATATTCTCTGAAATAACTGAGGTAAACTGTATGCATCTTGCTCACAGTACACTTATGAAATTAACATTTTCAACTTTGAAAAATTAGTAAAAATATTTAAAAGTTTGTTGTTTATAATTTCATAATTTTGTTGCTATATAAACGTAAAATTTACATTGATTACAAAAAAAGGGAACATCTTTGATGAAGAAAAAAAACTTAAACTATCTCTTTTAACGCTATTTTTGTGTATATGTATATATTTAACTTAATTTTATCTGGTTTATTTAAAGGTAAACGGCTTAATGGAAACAGCCTGTAATTTATTGTTCATGAGTTTAATCATTTATTATTAATATTTATTTATTATTATTACATGTTGTTAATCATTTATCATTATTTTCATATTTAATCATTTGTCATCAATTTGTTGAAAGTATTTGATTTAAATGGTGCGTAAAAAATGATTCTTAAGATACTTGTACTTTTATGTTATTGCGCAATTATTTTTGTGAAGTTTTAAGCTTTTAAAAATCAAGTGCGAAAAAATATGCTTGCTATATTTTTTTGAAGCGCTTGGTTTTGTACGTTCAAGGATTCTAGTATGTTAAAAACTTAGCAGAAAATTGCATGATGATCATCTCTTTTCCTTGTAATTTTAAAATTCATCCAGTATTTTTATTTCTTCAATACCGAGCACTTGCGTAATTTTTGACTGAACAAAGATGTTTTTAAAAACTGATTTCTTCGAATTTATACTAATTGTATCTTTTGCTTTTATTATTTGTCACTGTGTGGCGCTAGTATACTGTTCTTGTTGTAAAATTATATATTTGTGAAGTCACGCATAATGCTGGGAAACAGATTTACGGTTTACATGACGCTTGATACTCCGCATTCACACGACTCTGCGAAATAAATTTTTGCACGATTCTCAAGTATAATTATTACAATAATATAATTATATAGTATTTCTAATTTTTTTTTTCATGATTTTTAAAGAAAGTGAAAAATGTTACCGTGTTTGCTAAAGATTCTGTTCGCCTTCACAGCCATTTTACTAGTATTTGGTAAGTACATTTTTATTTATTACTTGCAAAATATTACAAAAACGTAAAGTTGAATGTTTTTCCTATATACTCAATGTTTCTAGAAGATAATATATCTAAGATCCTATATCCACGTTTATTTAAGAAAAAAAAATCTTTTTCAGTATATCACTTAGACGTTTTCTCATTAAAAAAAAAATATATATATCCACTATGTTTACGAAAAACAAATCGTAAAATAATTTTTCACGCCATGATATTCTTTCACTTAAGTCATGTTTAAATACCTTAAAAGTGATAAAATTATAAGTATTTTTTAATCGGTACTATGTTTTATATATCTGTAATAAATACAGTGGTTTTTTATGCATTTTTGTTTTTATAAATCGGTATAAATTTTAAGTAAATTTTGTATAAATCAACCGATAGGAAATTTCATTAGCGATACATAAAATAGCAATATTACAGCGAAACTGAGCTATAAGCAATGTAGTATGTTAAATAATTTTATTTTATATTTATAGAAACATTTTATTTCCAGTAATGTTTCGATAAAACTGCAAACATTTCTCTACTATAGTGGAATTTTGTAGTAATAGTTTTTATTTTGCACTTTAAGAAAAGGTATTGAATAAACGAAATTTGCTTATGAATAATATTTTATAAATAAAAATTTTCTTTTTAGCGATACTAACTACATGTCATTAATAAAATTGAGACATTCGATTTTTTTCTTTGATATTATAAACATTTTAAAGGGAAATTTCGCTATAATTTATTTTTTCCCCTCCAAATGGAACTCTACTATATGTATCTGCATTTATGAAAAATTTAAATTTAATTTATATTGTTTATTCGCATTCTATTTTATTTTTTAATGTATAATGTGTTATAAGCAGGTTACTCAATCTGCTTGTGAAATTTTATTTCAAAGGCAAAAAGTCAGAAGAGTAATCATAATTATAACACTAGTTATCATTACGAATAACTAATGTCAATAATAGTGAATGATTTTTTTTTTTAAAGAAAACAGTTTGTTACATTGCATTATATAAATTTAGAAAATGATACACTAATTATGCAATTATTATATTAAAATTATACCGCATCAGAAGTGTTAAGAAGCTAATACTGTCAAATTCGTCTCGTTTTATTTCTGATGTCCATGTAAGCAAACGATTTGAATTTTTAATAACTTTTTCTTTGTAAATAAACTGCACACGTACTAAATTACATTAAAATTCCTTATTTTTTCCTGTCTATCTTTAAATGTAGTTCTTTATAAACTAGCATTATATCATAAACTGTCTTTAAAAATGCAATAAAATGTTTCTTGTGGTCACTTAGTAATGATTCTTACAAAAATAGTGATATGGCTTAAAGAAATATAGAAAAATTATAATTAGTTCTGAACAGTATTGCATAAATTTCGAATTTTTGAAACATACATTTTTTATTCCCTAGTAATATTTTAAACTGGCTTCAAAAAGAAAAATATTAATCAAAATGATCAATATTTACGATTTTCTTTATATACTCACTCATAATTTTAGGATACATACACTGAATTTGTTAAAAATAAACTGTTTAAAAGGATTCCTTTTATATATATATCTAAGTTCTTATCGATTTCAAGGACCATCAGATTTTTTTTCGTTGTGTTTGTACGAGTATATATGTTTGAATATGTGTGTGCGCTTTCTTTCTGAAGCCATTGAAAAAAAAATTTCAGATTGATACGAAATTGAAATATATTGTACGGAAAATCTGTGGTCATCGAAAATCACACTGTTTTCTATCAGACTTAAGATTCAAAGATACTTTCACATTACTGTGAGATTTAAATCTATTATTTGATCAAAGAATAAGATGGTAGCAGTTAAGAAATTTTCCCTTTCCAAAATAATTTATCATTGATATACTTTATATTATTTTATTATGGTTTATTAATTATACAATCACACTAAAATTTTAAATTTATCTAAATACAAATATTGTTTTACTAATACGCATAATATTAAAAAAAAAAAAAAAAAAATCCATAACATGTCGTAAGAATCTATTGTGCTGAAGTTCGGGCTTCAAACATGGGTAGCTACTGCAATTAAAATATGTTATTTGAAGTCAGTTGATTTTTTTAAAGACTACTTATTTTATTTATATTTATGAATCGTGTTTTCTGTCAGAGATTATCTGTATTTATATTTTCAAACTTTAGGACAAAAAATTCCCGAAATAAAACCGTTCCATTTCTCTGGTGAATTGAAGACTGACAAGCGTGTTACGCTGACTTGCTCAGTTATAGATGGTGATCCACCCTTTCAATTTCGATGGTTTAAAGACGGCAAAGAGGTCCAACAGGGTCAAAACAGATTCTTTCGAACACAAGACGATCTGTTTGTCTCAATTTTAATCATTCAAAAACTAGGACCGACGGACAATGGTAACTATACGTGCCGTGTTTCAAATGCCGCCGGAAGCGACGAGCACTCAGAGAGTCTTTTTCTGAAAGGTAAAAAGAGAATATCTTTTAAGTCAGTTTATATTTTTATAATTCATTTTTGAATAGCTTTGAGAAACATTTTAAGAACAATTTTAATTTTTCTTAAGAAAGGTGTTATAGTAAAAATAAAATACATTGATGTTTCGGAACCGTCAAATAAGTTCCATAGTCATAATATAAATAAAACAAAATTTCAAAATATTTCTCGGACAATACAAATGACACGCGACAATGAGATATAAATGACAAAAAAACACGCGCTCTTTTGCAAAAAATTAAATTAAGATATAGACCATGATCTAAAACTTAACTAAAAATAAAAATTTCAATCTATTTCACGGTCAATACAAATGACACGCAACAAAGAGATATAAAAAAAACTTCAAAAAACACGCGCGCTATTGTAAAAAATTAAATTAAAATAAAAATAGACCATGATCAAAAGAAATTCCAACTTGGTTCATCCCATTCAAGCCCTCACGAGGAATTTATTCATTAATTCTAACCATAACTTAGGAATAATAAAAGAAACGGTATCATTGCAAACCAGATTATTACCAGATTATTAGATCATGGTCTATTTTTATTTTTATTTTTTACAATAGCGCGCGTGTTTTTTGGAGTTTTTTAGATCTCTTTGTCGCGTGTCATTTGTATTGACCGTGAAATAGTTTGAAATTTTTAGTTAAGTTTTAGATCATGGTCTATATTTTAATTTAATTTTTTGCAATAGAGCGCGTGTTTTTTTGTTATTTATATCTCATTGTCGCGTGTCATTTGTATTGTCCGAGAAATATTTTGAAATTTTGTTTTATTTATATTATGACTATGGAACTTATTTGACGGTTCTGAAACATGTCAATGTATTTTATTTTTACTATAACACCTTTCTTAAGAAAAATTAAAATTGTTATTAAAATGTTTATATAAAAGGTGAATATTTTAAAATCTGATGATTTAAAAAATCAATTGGATT
This sequence comes from Maratus speculifer, assembly GCA_964019185.1. NCBI lineage: Eukaryota > Metazoa > Arthropoda > Arachnida > Araneae > Salticidae > Maratus > Maratus speculifer. The sequence goes on from CAXHSM010000689.1 coordinate 31,563, forward strand.
TAATTAACTTTTTATCATAGCTTTGAGAAACATTGTACTACCCGATATCATGTTATTGAACAACTTTAAATATCCAGCTTTATTCTCAGAAAGTATTTAGTATTTTTTATATATATAACTATTTTGTAAAGAAATTTATATATGTTTTTTACTGAAAGCTTCATCTGTATTGTATTTTAAAATGTTGATAATCAAAAACCTGTTTCTTTTCATCATGCTATTAAATATTCCATATGTGGTTTTATTTTTGTTATAAGTTTAAATACCAACTAATATGGTTTTATTTCTGTTAATTCTCCTTATATATAAATATATATAGTATAAACTTTTTTTTAATTAAGAGGTTGTTAAGAATAACTTAATAAATTTGAATAAAAATTTATTATTCAATGGTTCCATATAAAAAAAATAGCTTTTCTCACCAGAAAATTAAATAACATTATAAAGATTACAAAATATTTTATTCCCAACGGTCTATTGAGAAAAATGATTTTATTTTTTCGTTTTTTAAATTGCAGTTTGCGATTTTATGCTACTTTGTTTCGTGGAGAAATTCATTAATTGGTTACCTGAAAAAGAATTTAGATTTTTCTAAAATTTTGCCACTTTTAACCCTTTCCGGCACGGGCAAATTCTGTTAGTAAAATGAGAAATTATCGACTGACACAGGAATTTACAAACGATTTTTTTAGAAATAAAGAATCCCTTAATTTAATTTTTTATAGTAAAATCAAAATTTATTAAAATATTAATGGTGCCGTTTGCAAGTTTAGAAATAAAATGTGGTATCCCGGACTGAGTACAGTGTGCCGGAAAGAGTTAAGCTATCTATCAATTAAAATGTAGTTTTTACATGTATCAAAATATAACGTGTGGGGAAAAAAGAGGCTATATAATGAAAAATTTCTATATTTTATGTCATTTGTTGACTTTCTGGCCTTTTACAGTCTCCTAATCTAGTATCTCATAAGATCATTGTAATCTCCTAACTTAAGTTATAAAATCAGTGGGTTTTTTATTAAATTTTACTTTAACTGAAACTTTTTAAATCTTAATTCTTTTACTGACAAACCCTTGTTAATATGTTCACTAATCTTCAGATTTCACTGCAATATAAGCAATATTTAGAGTAATATAAATCTAATAATTTAATGGATTTTAGTGCATTGTACAATAATTTCACTTTCAAGGTTCACATTCATATTCGTAATAAAGTTGTGTGTATAATATTGTTGAAAGATTAATCTTTTTTGCATTTAAAATAAAATGCAAAGAAAACATTTTGCCCTTTTGAAAAACTGAGAGGGTTGCATGGTATAATTCTTACATATACATACGTATATTTCACTCAATAGAGAATATCGTTTTAATTATATAAATGAACCAAATAATTCGTAAGCAAGTGGCAAGTGCAAATTTCTTGTGCGGTTAAATCCACAATCATTTTAATTATTTTTCTTTTAGCTTATGTCATGGAATAGTCCGCTATGTCATGGCAATGGTTTAAAGTTAATAGTAAAAATTTAATGATACTTTTTATTTAAAATATCTTTAAACACTTTCCACTTCACCGGCTGCCCCGAAATAAGTCGGGGGTTAAAGCACTGTTTCCCCATACCCGTCGCCGGTTAAGTGGTTAACATAATTCACTGTTTGTGACATGAGTTTGACCAACACTTCCGAATTTTTGAAAGAAATATGGGGATATTATTTACTAATACATTGTTCAAACATCTTCCTAATTTTTAAGACTATTATGATGATTTTTAACATTAATGACTATTTTATATGCTTTGTTTGTTATCGAATGATATTTTTGTGTACTCTGACTTTGTAAAATAATTGTAGTCAAATATTTAAAACATATTAGAGGTTATTCTTTGAATGGTGATTATTTTATTATGGTGATTATTTATATTATTATATTGTGTTTTGCCTAACTATACATACATGCAGATCAGTTTTGAATGCTAGGTTGAAAAACTTTCCATGAACTGTTATTATTTAGGTTTCCAGGAAAATGATTTATATTTAATCGCATCTTATTATATCCAATATTTTATTACGGCAAATCTAGTATGAATTGTATTTCATAAAAAATACTTTTTTAATATATACAATTTTATTCAAGAAAGTTTATAATCGATGATACAATCTAGATTACTTTAACTGTTCTGTTCCTATGGTGAATATCTGAAATTCGTGAATTTGCACCTGTTGTTTTAAATCAGTTACTTCCATGAGTCTATTCCGAACTGATTATCACAAAGTTTCCTTCAATAAATAAAAAAAGAACTTTAGGCGCTAATACCTTACTGGGATGGTAAACATCATTCTTATTATCCGTTGTAATTTTTTTTAATGATATTAAGGGACTTTTTCAAATATCGTAAAAAATGATCACTATAAAAAAAACTGAGTAAATAAGTAATAGTTGTATAAAACTTGACTTCCATCAACATAGTCTTTCATTAAATTATTTGATTTTTTTGTGAATAAAATAACGCTGTCGTTTTCAAAGTTTAGTTATGCATTTTTTATGATTATATCACCATCTGGGATAAATTAATATTTCCTAATCTGTTTGCATCTGGGTATTTTTCGATAAAACTGTTTTCTTTTTTAAAAATATGAGCAAATTATGATTTTTTGTGAATTATCATATTTACTTAGTCGATGTTTTTTTTTAATCTTGTGTTACACCCAAATCTTTCACTTTGTTACTCTGTTAATTTTAACAGATACTTAGCTATTTTTGTTGAATTTTTGATTTTTTTAAATATTCTCTTTTGAATGAATTTTTATTCTTCAAAATAAGGTACCCTGGGGTAATAACGCCATGTTAAGGTTCTGCCAATTTTCACGGCTCAGTTTTAGTTTGTATTTTTCAAAGAAATACATGATTCGATACAGCAACTCATTGACTATCTATATAAAAAAAAATAATTTAACAGATATGTATTCATAAAATGTAATGGCGTGATTTCTTGACCAATGTTATTTGGCGTTATTACCCACCTATATGGGTAATAACGCCATGCAAACAAAACTATGAAATAAGATGGAATAATGGCATGTAGATTGCCCAATTCTAAAAATACAAACACTACAAACTTAGAAATTGACAAATTGCATTCTAAACTATTGAAAATGCTCAATTTTTTGTGAAAGTGTAAGAAAAATAAAGGTGTGATGTGTGGGGGGAGGATGAGGCAAAAGAATATCAGACCGTGAGCTTCTTTTTGCTTAAAAAGGACCGCTTAAATAGAATTATTAGAAATATTGCACAGTTTTAACTGTGTTTATTTGAATCCGTATTTAGGATGTAGCTCGGCCACTGTAGGGAATCAACCGGTGTATTAATGCCAAGGATTGGCGTTATTACCCCGTTATAGTTATTGCGCTGTACATTTTAAATTACAAATTATCTCGAGAAGATATCCAAAATCTTCAACAATATTCTGAAAGTCCATGAAATGTACTACAAATTTATGTAATTAACAAAGTATTTCTGGATAAAAAAAATAGTCTTCACATCACAAAACGTATTTCGCAAATTTTAGATCAAGCGTGAATTTAAGTTGCTTGTCAAAACAATAAGACCTAAAAATGAAACAAATTAACTTGAAGCTCTTTTTTGCGATTTATATCACTCAAAACCCTTCTGCGCAGAGCACATGGGTGTCAATTACCAGATTATTTCATAATTATGCAAAATATTAGCACTTGGCGTTATTACCCCGCCTGGCGTTATTACCCCAGACCACCTTACATTTTGTATGAACTTGTCTTTCTTATAGCTTTACATGAATATTTATATTCATTCTGTGTATTTCTTATTTAATTTAATCGTGGAACCAACATTTGTTTTGTATTATTAAACGAAATAATTGTAATATTGCATTTGAAATGAAAATCAAACATGAACTTTATTTTCGTCGCAAGTTAGTTTAATTTTATTCTCCTGTGTGGCGCTAGTGATCCATTGAGTGCAAAACCTGCGTTATGGTTCTGACATACAGTATATTACGCTCATTTGTGATATTACTATGAAATGATAAATACGTTCTTCTGAGTCTTAATTTTAAAGAATTCTCTAAAAAAACCATTAACTATACTAAAGCTGTTTTACCACTGATCATAGTTCTATAATGAGAACCAAGTTTCCCCGAAGAATTCTTGTGTTGATTCATCTATGGATTTTAAACTTAATTGGTGAGTAAACAAGTTTTCCTGTATATATACATTTTACGATTTATATATATTGCTCTTTTTTCTATTTTAATTTTCGTACATATATATATTATATTTACTTGTAGTTTTTACTTAAATACTGCCATATAGTGGAATAATATATTGGCAAGCAAAGTTTCAACCACGCTCATAGTTGAGAAAATGGTCGATGTTATAATGTACGACGCATAAATATGTAGCATAA
>CAXHSM010000690.1:0-84000 GCA_964019185.1 Maratus speculifer
AATTAAAAATCGGTTTTGGAAGTAAAAGTAACTTTATTCCGGCTGTTTCAAATCAGTAATACACCGTTTGTTGTAATGTGCTTGGACAATAGTAAATTTTTAGACAGACAAACTTACGAAATTACTTACAATTTTCAACATCAGATGGCGCTGCAGTCTGAAAAATCTAAAGAACGATATTTTCCACATATCCACCATGCGCAGCAATAATATGGCGTAGTCTCTGAACGAAATTACCAGTAACGTTTATAAACGTTTCAGGAGGGATGGCTTCACATACAGAAGAGATGTACTGCTTCAGTTGTTCGACTGTTCCTGGATTGTGGCGGTACACCTGGTCTTTCACGTGTCCCCACAGATAGTAGTCACAGGGGTTCATGTCTGGCGATAAGGGAGGCCAATCCACGCCGCTCCCTGTATGTGTGGGATAGCCCAAAGCAATCACACGATCATCGAAATGTTCATTCAGGAAATTAAAGACCTCGGCTGTGCGATGTGGCCGGGCACCATCTTGCATAAACCACGAGGTCTTCGCAGTGTCGTCTAAGGCATTTTGTACCGCCACAAATTCTCGAAGATTGTCCAGATAGCGTGGTGCAGTAATCGTTTCGGATCTGAAAAATGGACCAATGAGCCCCTTGGAAGAAATGGCGGCCCAAACCAACACATTTGGAGGATGTAGAGATGATGGGACTGCAACATGGGGGTTTTCAGTTCCCCATATGCGCCAGTTCTGTTTATTTACGAAACCGTCCAGGTAAAAATAAGCTTCGTCACTAAACCAAACGCACTTGGATATCGCCGACATCAATCCTTTGCACCATATCATTAGCAAATGTTACTCGTGCATCAATAGAAGAAGCGCTGAGGGGTTTCCGAGTTTGAATTTTGTATGGATAGAGGTGTAAACCCTGGCGCATGAAACGGTACGTGGACGTTGGCTTTATTTGGACCGCAGCTGCAACACGGCGAATGGAAACCTGAGGCCGCTGTTCGATCACCTTCTGCACAAGCTGAGCATTACTCTCTGTTGTTGTCGTACGCGGTCGCCCTACATTTCCAGCACGTTCATCCTTCACGTCTCCAGTCCGTTGAAATTTTTCAAACAAATTCTTTATTGTATCGCTTTTCGGTCCTTTAGTTACATTAAACTTCCGTTGAAAACTTCGTCTTGTAGCAGAAACACTGTGTTCTAGGCGGTGGAATTCCAACACCAAAAAAATCCTCTATTCTAAAGAATACCAAAATAAGAATAAAAAGTTCCATTTTTACCTGCAAACTTGCAGTCTGTGAACAGCATACGCTTGCAGCAGAAAGCCAACTTACAGAATAGCGAACTCAGAGACTGAGTTTTCTTCAATAGCTTTCATCACACCTGCAGCGTCATCTGTTGTTTAAAATTGCCAAAATAATTGAAAATAATCAAGAAATATAATAAAGGAGAGATCTTGAGAGGGACCTCAGCTATGCAATGCAAAAAAAAATTATTAAAAAATGTCAAAATGCGATAGAGTTATTACAAAAATGCCTCCCCATACACTGTTAAAAATCTGCCGCATTTTGTTACAACGCACTCCTCTGCTTGTATAGAAAACAAACGGTTACTTAGCCGTGAAATTGAGCTTTCTCATTGGTTGGAATAGAGATATTATATACAAGCGGTGGAGTGCGTTGCAACAAAATGCAGCAGATTTTGACCAGTGTAGAAACACTGCAAAAACGTTGACCCATTTGCTAGAATGTCACTCCACAGCTTTTATAGAATATGTCGTTTATGACCAATGATAATGCTCCATAATACAATATTGTAACCGTTTTCTATAAAGGTGGTGGAGTGACGCTGCAGCAAATAGATCAATTTTTTACGGTGTAAGAGCAAGATTGTAGCAAAATATCTTCACCAACATTGTTAAAATTTGAAACATTTGCTGCATCGTCAATGCATTACTATTATAGAATATCTCAATTTTGACCAATGAGGATGCTTCATAATACAGTGAAGTAATCTTTTTCTATAAAAGCGGAGGTGTGATGATGCAGCAAAGGTTTCAAATTTTTAACAGTGTAGTTTTAAAATACGATGCATAAAATATTCTTTAAATCATGCCATAAGAAAGTAATTTTATCCGGGCAAATAAAACTTTATAAATGTAAAATATCCTGCAAACTCAAATACTGTTTGCGAAATTTATACCCATTTCTGAACGCTGCATTCCACTATCGAAGAATCTGTTACATCCATGGCAAAAATGCATTTCATTGAAATCAAATCGAATGAGACGCACTCCATATCCTTAATCTCCTTCCTTTGTATCAATGCTGAGTAAGCTCAGTTTCGGCTTCGACTGAGCACCAATCGCCGTCAGCGCCATCTATTGTTTGGTTTCCGAACTAAAATCAAAAATCACGGAGATAAAACTTATGGCATTATACATAACACTCCAGCAAAAATTTTTTTAATAGCTGTCACCGTTTTTATGTTATTGAATTTTAAAATCTACCGGTTATTTTTGGAACACCCGGTATACACATACTATAAAGCAGTAAGTCTCAAAACTTCGGCCAGAATGATTTTAAAAACTACCCGGTGGATTTTTTTGAAAAAAAAGTTCCATATCCTGTTTTTTTTAACATTTTATAATTACACATATATATAGAAATATATCTAAAATGTATATACATAAAACATCTTATTTTTTTTAACATTTGACACATATAACCGGTGCGATTGCAAAACTCCCTTCGCCAAAGCGTGATTTTCGAAAATCGCCAAATTGGCACGATTTTACATATGCACATGTAATAGCATATATACATATGCAAGCCAAATATTTAATTCAAACAATATATATATATATATATATACTAGGGGGCGCCGCCCCCCTGCTCGCTATGCTCGCCAACCCCCCGCGTAATCGCTTCGCGATTCCAAATTATTGGCTACCCCTGCTTGCTGCGCTCGCCAATACCCCATGGTATGAATAAGCAGTTGCAGATCTTTCAACTGCTGTGTCACACGACTGGTGTTGTAAAGAAATTAAAAATGTGCCCCCCTGGGGGGCAGAGTGGGAGGTGACACAAAAGACATCCATAGTATGAATAAGCAGCTGCAGACCTCTCAAATGATATGTCACACGACTGGTGTTGTAAAAAATTGAAAATGTGCCCCCCTGGGGGGCAGAGTGGGGGTGACACACAAGACATCCATAAAATGAATAAACAGTTTCAGACCTTTCAAATGATGTGTCACACAACTGGTGTTGTAAAGAAATTAAAAATGTGACCCCCCTGGGGAGAGCAGAGTGTGGGGGTGACACACAAGACATCCATAATATGAATAAGCAGTTGCAGACCTTTCAAATCTTGTGTAACACGACTGGTGTTGTAAAGAAATTAAAAATGTGTCCCCCCTGGGGAGCAGAGTGGGGGATAACACACAAGACATCCATTATATGAATAAGCAGTTGCAAACCTCTCAAATGATGTATCAAACGACTGGTGTTGTAAAGAAATTAAAAATTTGGCGAAATATTACAGTTATCGCCAAGTTGGCGTCACTTTTGACACCTAATTTTGGTTGGTTGGTTGGTTGTATTGATTTTTATGGCACAAAATCCCTTAAGGGACATGCTGCGCCAATCGAGGAGTAAAAAGTAATAAATATGAATTTAATAAAACAACAATGGATAAGGAATCTGGATGGGGTATCCCATCCAGATGTCAAATAGGTAATACAAACAAATAAAGGATATAAAACCTAAATCTCTAAATAAAAGCTAGTCTGTTTTAAAAAATCAAAGAGTGCCCCATGAGGCATTTCCCCAATTAGGTTTGTCAAGGTAGGTGAAGAAGAGTTAAAATGGATTCTGTACAAGTGCCGGAGACCCGGACAGTCAGTTAAAACATGCTGAATAGTCAGATAGTCAAAATGACAGTGAGGACACATGGGTGCATCCTCCCGAAGTAAAAGATGTTTATGAGTGATTCTTGAATGTCCAAGTCTCAGACGAGTCAGAATAACATCGGATTTCCTAGGATATATGATAGGCCAGGTCATGATTGTTGGTTTTACATGATGCAGTTTATTGGTGTATTCCAAGTCCCAACTTTGTTGCCAGTTATTCATTATCAGATGATTGATAAGTAGTTTAACGTCTGAGAGTGGGACAGTATGATATAAAGGAATTAAAGCACGCTTTGCCGCCTCATCTGCTTTCTCATTACCAGGAATACCCATGTGTCCCGGTACCCAGCAAAATAAAATATTATAGCCACGGTTTGTCAGATTGTTATAACGGTCCAATATAGATGATACATAAGGATGTTTTTTAAAATATTTAATTGCGTCAATAGAACTATTAGAGTCTGTATAGATGATGAAAGATGTGTTATGATGATGAGATATATGTATCATGGCTCTCTCTATTGCTATCAATTCCGCAGTAAAAACAGAAATACAAGAATTAAGCCTATAACTTAAATATGTATTATCAGAAATAATTCCACAGCCAACAACATCCCCTCTCTTGGAGCCATCAGTGTAAACACCAGTATAATTTTGATAATTTGTACGGTGTGCTGCAAAAAGCTGTTGAAAGACAGAAGGGACCAAGTTGTTTTTATCATATCCTTTAAAAGGATGAAGGAAAGTGATACTAGGAGGATGCCAGGGAGGTATAGTATGTTGATGACAAGAACTAATCTCTATATTATTCAGAGGGTTATTATTGTCAATAAGGTTTCTTATTCTAACACCAAAAGAAGGGTTGCAGGATGGGCGATGCTGATAAAGCATATCATTGTCTGTATTTAAAAGAAATGTGTGAAGTGGATGACCATGATGTAAAAGGATACGATAATAAAGGTTGAGTGAGAGTTTATCACGAATGTTGTATAGTGATGGCTCGTTACACTCAACATACAAGCTTAAAACCGGAGAAGTACGAAATGCACCAGAGCAAACACGAAGTGCGCTATGGTGCACAGTGTCAAGTTTCTTAAGAACAGACTTAGAGGCGGAACCGTAGACCTGACAGGCATAGTCTATTTTTGCACGTATCACAGCACGATATATCTTAAGTAAAGATGTTCGGTCTGCTCCCCAAGAAGTATTTGAAAGCACCTTAAGTAAATTTAATGATTTTTCACATTTAGTCCGTAAATTTAAGATATGAGGTAAAAAAGTAAGCTTTCTGTCAAAAATTACACCTAGATATCGAACGTTGTCCACAACAGGAATTTGGGCTGAACCAATAAAAATTTCAGGATCTGGATGAAGATCTCTTCGTCTACAGAAATGCACACAAGAAGTTTTGTCTTGAGAAATTATAAAACCATTTTTATTAGTCCAGATGAGAATGCGATTGATAGCAATTTGTAGTTGTCTTTCAATAAAACGAATATCTTGTCCGATACACATAATTCTAAAGTCATCAACATATAAATCTCCTTTCACTGATGGAGGAAGTTGGCTGAGAATGTCATTTATTTTTATAGCAAAGAGGGTGACACTCAAGACACTGCCCTGGGGTACACCCTCTTCTTGTACATAAAAACTAGAGAGAATTCCGCCAATGCGAACTTGGAAAAGTCGCACAGCAAGAAAGTTTTTAATAAAAATTGGGAGGTTCCCGCGAAAGTTCAAGTTAAAAAGGTCACGAAGGATCCCATAGCGCCATGTTCTGTCATAGGCTTTCGCCATGTCAAAAAATACTGAGACCAAATGGCTGCGTTTAAGAAAGGCTGTCCTAATGTAATGTTCAAGATGGATTAAATTATCGATAGTAGATCTACCACGTCGAAATCCGCTTTGAAAAGCAGCAAGGCAATTGTTAGTTTCTAAAACATGAATGAGGCGGCAATTAACCATTTTCTCAAGTAGTTTGCAAAGGCTGCTAGAAAGTGCGATAGGTCTATAATTATTTGGATCCGTAGCATCTTTTCCTGGTTTAGGAAAAGGAATGACAATAGCCCTACACCAAGCATGAGGAAAAGCATGTTCCATCCAGATTCTATTGAAGAATGAAAGGAGGTTGTCCAGAGAGAGTGCCGATAAGTGCTTTATCATGATGTAGGTGATGCCATCATGACCAGGGGCAGATAAGTGACAGTCTTTCAAACAATTTGTCATTTCCGATATTACAAAAGGATGATTATATGGAAGTGAATTATGGGTATTAAAATTAATCCTAGTCATTTCAGTATGTCTTTTGTAACTTAAAAAGGGATCGGGGTATGCATCTGATTTTGAAATTGAAGCCAGCGTAGACCCTATTGTCTCAGCAATGTTTTTGGGAGATGTGATAGTATGACCGTTATATTTTAAAATGGAAATATGATTTTCAGAATAAATGCCCATACACTTTTTTACCTTAGTCCACAGTTCTTTACTCGATGTATTGGAGTTGATGCTTGAGACATAATCAATCCAGGAGTCACGCTGGCTTTTGCGTCGCACTTTTCTAGCCTCAGCCCTTGCTTTTTTATATGCAATATAGTTATTGTTACTTGGATATCTACGAAATATACCCCAAGCTTTTTGCTGTTTTTTCTTTGCCATTTGGCAGTCGTTATTCCACCATGGTTTTCTGTGTTTATATGTGGTGCAAGTTTTTGGAATGCTAGCATCAGCAGCATTGATAATACAATCAGTTATATTATCAAGTGCTTTGTCTATGTCATCCTCTATCATGTTATTAGTTATATTTGCGAGTGCAGTAAAAGCTGGCCAATCGGCTCTGTCATATATATATTTTTTGGGACAGTTATTAGAAACTCCATCTGGAGAAGTCAAAGATATAAAAGTCGGAAAGTGGTCACTGCCGTGCAGGTCATTTGAAACCCAGAAGTTCCAGAACGGATAGAGAGAAGGGGAACAAATTGTAAGGTCTATTGCATGATAAGTTTGGGTTGGTTCGTGAAAATATGTTTTATCACCGTTATTCAGCAGACATAAGTCATTGTCTGATATGAGTTTCTCTATTGTATCACCACGTGGATTACTGTTAGAGTTACCCCACAGTTGGCTGTGAGCATTAAAATCTCCTAGGATAATAAAAGGCGTGGGGAGTTGGAAAATAAGATCATTAAGATGTGCTGATTGAATAGTTTGGTTGGGCGGTAAATATATAGTACAGATTGTAATGAGACATTTTATGTGGACACGGACTGCAACGGCTTGTAGATTAGTGTTTAATGGGAGATGAGAGTGAGGTAAGCTGCGAGATATGAAGAGAGCCACTCCACCCGTGGCTCTATCACTACCTATAAAATCATATCTGTAAGTAGCATAATTACGTAATTTTGCTTTGTCTTTAGGTTTTAAATGAGTTTCCTGCAGAGCTAGGCATAAAGGTTGATGATCAGAGAGGAGAATACGGATTTCGTCATGTTTATTGTGATAACCACGGCAGTTCCACGAAATAATATTTGTCATAAAGGAAGATGTTAGATAAAATTATCTACGTCATTTGTTTCGGAGGTAGTAGACATGCTACTATCTCCATCGTCTAACTGCTCATCCCGTTCAGGATGAAGGTTTAAAGCATCATCATCCATATACATTTCATCTTTACTATTTTTTTGTTTTTGATGTGTTTCATTTTTAGATGTTACAGTTTTTTTCTTTTTGGTTTTATTTTCAGGTGCTTGAAGTCTATGGTTAGGTTTTGGAGGTACGGATTTAGTTTGATTTTGAGGGGATCTTTTGAGTGGAAGTTTAGGAATTAGAGTATTCGATGACTTTGGAGAAGCCTTTTGTGGCAAATTGGAAAGAGCAAGATTTAAAGATTTAGTGGAGGTTGATTGTGTCGATCTTGTAGTTTTTCCAGAACTATTGGAGAGGATAATTTCTTTTTGCCCAGTTTGGCATTTGATTTCAGTAAGGGATTCAGTCTGAGTTGCAGTTGATTGATAAGTTTTTTGGGGTTTTTTGATAAAGCAGCAGAATAGGATACACCAACTTTGGGTGTCCTGGATTCGACTATCTTTCTTGCTTCTGGGTATGGTATATTTTCTTTTGTACGTATTGTCTGTATTTCTTTTTCTTTTCTCCATTGTTCACAGGATTTAGCATAGGATGGGTGATCTTTTTTGCAATTTACACAAGAAGGTGGTGCCTGGCATTGAGTACTTTCATGGTCAATAGTGCCGCACCGACCACAAGTGAGTTTACCTCGGCATTGAATTTTGGAGTGCCCAAAGCGTTGACATTTAAAACAGCGCAATGGGTTTGGAATGTAAGGTCTTACGGAACATGACAAATAACCAGCTTTTATGTATTTAGGTAGTGTAGGTGTATTAAAAGTAAGTATAATGTGCTTGGTGGGTATCTGAGTTTGATTTGGTGGTATCTGTTCATCACGACGGTAGATTTTTATTCTTCTAGCTTGAATAACATTTTGATCTTTCAGGTTTTCCAAGAGTTCAGCTTCAGTGACATATAGAAGGTCTGATTCGGAGATCACTCCGCGACAAGTATTTAATGTTCTGTGCGGAGATACAGTGACAGCAATGTTAGCAAAGTGTGTACATTTTTTCAATCTGTTAGCTTGTTGATCATTGTATACTTCGATTAATAGTTCACCTGTACGGATTTTTTTTATCGTTTTTGGTTCACCAACTAACCCTTGAATAGCTTTATTAATTAGAAAGGGGGATGTTTTGTCAAAAGTTCCCTCTAGACGTTTTACTACAAAAAATCTTTCACTGGCATTAGAGTTGGTGTTTTCACATACCGTATTGGAAGTAAAATCCTCAACTCTGTCTGCCCATGATTTTTCGTGTTGCACTTTATTAGTTGTAATAGAGTCGCAGCTCATCATATCATTATTTTCTTTTTGGTGTGGGGCCTCCACTTCGCATGTCTTATCTCCTGAGGTTGTAGCCATAATTGAATAGGTAAATTTTAAAAACGCCAGGCATCGGGCCTGGTCACCGACCCTTCTTCTTACCGTTACGTCTGGTGCAGGTCTCAAAAGGGTGAAAACTATTTTCAACAGACCCCCACGTTTTTCGAACATTGGGTTAAACTCGATAGCATCTCCGAAGCTCTAGTTCTTTTCCAGGGAGAATGGGTAGCCGTAGGTAAGCCTTTACAGCTCTGTCCAACCTACAGCCGGCCCTTACATCGAAAGGCACCAGTCTTCCGGTGTTACTCCTAACAATCACCATGCAAGCATAGCGCCCCCCGTACTTGGAACCGAAGCTCGGAGATGCCCTGCACCCTGGGACTCGATATCATCCTAAAGAGGATGAAACAAGTCGATGAGGTTAGAAGAAACCTCAACACCCAGGGTGTCTCACGTGTATAAAAAAAACCACTATTGTAAAAAAAGTAATATATGAGGGAGCTTAAAAAAAATGGTGTCTTTTTTGTCTTTTAAACATTTTTAAATTTTTTTTTCTTATTTTTTTTTTTCAAACAAAAGAACAATAACAGTGTTAGTAGAACAAAGAACCAAGTTAACAAAAAAGTTAGTATAAATATCAAACATGAACAAGAACAGAGAGGGATAACAACTGAAAAGAGAAGATTAAAAAGTGTGAAACAAAGAGAAAAGGATAGACAACTAAAAAGAGAAGAAAAAAGGAAAGGAGAAAGATCGCTCGGGAGCCCGGGGTCGCGAAACCCGTAAATACCTAAAGTAGGTATTCCCCTGGGGGACACCTAATTTTGGTCGCCAAATTTGGCGACATATCGCCAAGTTGGCGACTAACTTGGCGATTGTTGGCGATGGTAACCTTTCCTCACTTTATGGTAACCCATACGGCGATGCATAGACGGAGCCCTTTCCTGATTGGTCTATTCGGCTCATGGAAGGAGTGGACAACCCGGATTCGTTAGTTCCGGAAATCTTCCACATCAGCATCATTCCAGGAGTCATTCCTTTTAAGGCTAGTTTTTTTTTACTATAGAAGGATATATATATATACATAAAATGGTTAGAAATAAATTCAATGTAAAAGAAAATTTTGATTGATATGATATTTGGCTATTTATCTCTTTCGTGCCTGGTTAACAGAAAAAATCATCTAAAAAATTTCATTAGATGAAACGTAAATAACTCTTTTTTTTAAAAATTCTTCCATTATGTATCTTAAATAAGAAAAGACCAGAATCAATTTTGAAAGAAGCTCTAACTGTTAATTATATATCCTTTGTTTAATTGTTTGAATTTACTTTTGTCGCCAAACAATACGATTTTAAGCCAAAAAGCCATAAGCCGGAGCGATGTTCGCAATCCGTATGATCTCCCTCTCTCTATTTTTTTATATTTAAATTTTAGTGTAAATATCTTCCACATACGCACATATTGTAAAATAATTTAATTGCAACATTTTAAAGTTTTTTCAATTTACTTTAGTAGGGAAAAAGCCGTATAAATAACAATTATTGTTTTTTCCACATTTTTGTTTTGGCACAGATGTCATGCATGCAGCGAGACTACTCCACTAGCGTCTATACCCCGCCCCAAACTTTGGCTTAAACCAAAAAAAAAAAAAAAAAAAAAAAAAAAAATCACTGGATCCACGAAACTCGCTGTGCAGGAATCATTAAAATGTACGAAACTCGCCAATGCCGCAATCACTAACGCGTGTATGAGCGCTGCGCGCCCATTTAAACCAAAAAAAAAAAAAACATCACTGGATCCTCGAAACTCGCTGTGCAGGAATCACTAAAATGTACAAAACTCGCCAAACCCGCGATAACTAACGACATTAAAACCGAAAATTAATCTCTATATGCACGAAAGTCGCATGGAAGAAATTTCTAAAATGAGCAATTCAAAATTGTTGGTATTAACGCAGATATCAAACTATTAAATCCCATTATCGGCAGTATGGGGATTTTCTTGGATGCATTTGTGATATGAGCCAAAGTTTGGGGAGGGGTATAGACGCTACTGACAACTCCGTACGAAAGAAGAGAAGGGGGGGAGGACGAAGGGGGTCGTTGTCCCGAGCGCTGAAATTTAGGGGGCACCAAATTTATATTACCAACGTTATTTTTAGCCAGTTACAAGAAAATGTTGGGGGGAGGGGGGTGCCAAATCGAAACTTTGCCCCGGGTGCAGTTTTCTCTTCGCACGCTCCTGCACCGAGGTATCTCACTGGTGCCAAAAAGACGTTAGTTTGCCTGATATGGTAACCCGGCTATAATTGTTTATGTTTTAATAAATTGTTTTTATTTTTATTATTTTCTTTTTTAAAATTATATAAATGGTTTTTAGTACTACTTGGTTATCCCGTCGACCAATTTCGCAAAATTATACAGATCGCCAAACTAATAGCCAAATTACAGATGTTGACATAATTTTTATTTTAAATAACGAAAAAACAAATAATTAGTAGAATATTAATAAAAATATTAATAAAAATATTAATAAAAAGTCGAAATAAAAATCACTTAATGGCGTTTTAAACACGTGAATCGCATTTAATGTCATTGAATGTGACATTCACGATCATCCATTATTAGCATTTAATCCAATAGTTTGGCGATAGCTTTTTGGTCGACGGGATAATCAAGTAGTACTCATTTGGTGTAACGACATTATTATTATTTGGCATAACTCTTGCGACATTTACGGTCATCCATTTTTGGTATTAAATCTTATAGTTTGGCGATAGTTTTGTTATTAATATAATAATAAAATTTTAACAATAACATTTACTAATTTATTTGATATTATTTATCTTTTTAATAATTTTCGGTACTTCTAGGTTATCCCGTCGACCAAAAAATTATCGCCAAACTATAAGATTAAATGCCAATAATGGATGATCGTGAATGTCACATTCAATGATATTAAATGCGATTCACGTATTTAAAACGTCATTAAGTGATTTTTATTTCGACTTTTTATTAATATTTTTATTAATATTCTACTAATTATTTGTCTTTTCGTTATTTAAAATAAAAATTATGTCAACATGTGTAATTTGGCTATTAATTTGGCGATGTGTATAATTTGGCGTAATTGGCCGACGGGATAACCTAGAAGCACCTAATTTTCTGTATTAAATAATGTTAAATTATTTTTTCTTTGCATAATCAGTAACTGTAAGTAAAATTGGCAATTAAAAATTATTTTTGGCGATCTATCTCATAGACCAGATAATACGTAAATACCTAAGGGCATTTCCATGCGAACTTGTTTGTCTGTTACGTACTACGATTTTTTGGTGGACGCTAAATCGCACAACGCTTAAGGATAAACAAACTGAAGCTCCTCCCACACAAATAAGTGAGCGCCATCTATTGACGAGCCCTTTAAAAATACGTCTCGCAGAGTTCTTTAAATTAATTTTAAATTCCTTTTTGCTTCAATGAACTAAAAACATTCTTCACTATATTCTTAAAAAATAACAAAAACAATAATAATAATATATTTTTTTCTGTGCTTAACCATGACATTTACATTTTATGATATGACACCATAAACTAATAAATTTAAAATAATATTTTTAAGTAAAATTAATAAAAAATAAAAAGAGAGAGAGAGAAATGTGGAGGTATATTTTAATACCAAATATTTAATATATGTGCTTTAACACTGAAGTTATGGTTTGTATCTTGTCATAGGATTAGCCTCTTTTAATATTAGCATGTTTTATTTGTTTGTTTTTTCTCAAATTAAATAAATAAATAAAAATAAAAAATAAAAATCAAACTTAAAAGTTTATGATGTCATGCAGTAAACCGAAAAAAATTACGGCTACTCACAGATAAATCCACATTTAATTTTTATTATTACTTAAGAATTCAAAGAAGAGCATTATTTTACTAATCTTTTTTGTATCTCATTAAAAAAACAGAAAAGTTTATTTAAAGAAACCTCTATAATTTTATTTTTCATAGTAATATTTTGAATTTATATTTAATAAAAGAAAAATGGAATAAATATGGAATGAAATGTATTAACTAATAATTTCTAATAATTTTAGCTATCAGTAACTTTTCAATACTTTTAGCAAAATGTTACTTAAATATGTAAATTTTTTATTGTGTATGTAAAAATATGTAAATGAATACGTAAATAATTATTTTAATGTAAAAACAAAAATAAGGATACACAAGTAATTAAATTTATTTTTGATAAATAATAATTTAAAAGCATGTATCATAAAAATACTCTTACATTTGGACTTAAAAAGGGATTAAAAAGGTTTTTGTTTAAAACCTTTTTTAAAGGTATTTTAAACGTATTTTAAAATGTATTTTAAAGGTATTTACCTTTAAAATTTAAATCGAAATTAATTTTATATTTTTACTTCTTTTAAATTCATTAAAAACCTTTTTCATAATATTCTTAAAATAATAATATAATTATTTCAGTGACTGACCATAAAATTTTCAGATTATGATATGACATCATAAGTGACTGAATTTGTATAAAATTCTTTAAAGTTAAAAAAGAGAGAGGAAATATATTTTAATATCAATTTTTTCATTTATATGTTTTAAATTGGAGTTATATTATAGTATATTTGTGTACGTGTACTGCAATATAATAAATGCATAAATAGTTTTTCTGCTAAAAAAAAAAAAAAAAAAAAAAAAAAAAAAGAAAAAGAAAAAAGAAAGAAAGAAAAAGAAATACTTTATATTTTATCTTGACTTACGGCTAACATCTGTTAATATTAGCATGTTTTATTTGTTTGTTATATCTTTCTTTGTTTTTTTTTTTTTTTTTTAAGAAAAATTATTTGAAATTTACTAATTTATGATGTTATGCAATAAATAGAAAAATCATATTCGATTATTAATATTATGGAAGAATTCAGTAAGATCTTTTTTTGTTTTTTTAAATCTTGTTAATAAATTAAAAAAAAAAATCAATTTTGAGAACTCCCTAGGATTTTATTTTTCATAGTAATACTAGTTTGAATTTGTTTTTAATAAAAGAGAAAGGGAGAGAAAAAAAATTAATAATTTCTTTCTGATAATTTTAGTTATCAATTACTTTCCAAGACTTTTTTGCTAAATCTTATTTAATTTTTGTTTATACTAAATTTAAATTTAAAATTTAAAATATATTTAAAAACAAAACTTTATACTATTTTTAAGCCCAAATATTAATGCCCAAATATGTATTTTCAGTGGCATAGCTAGGTTTTTTAGCGCCTGAGGAAGGAAGAAATTTTTCGCCCACACGGTCCCATAAAAAAAAAAAAAAAGAAAAGAAGGAAAATAACCACATTATTTTCCCTCAAGAAACGAAAATGCCTTTTTTGGTTCTTGGTTGTATTTATGATGACCAGTTATCTGCACGAGGGATATAAACCCCAGGCAAGGTGCCCTCCGTGGTGGTCTTTCTAAAAGAAGCTAATCTGTATTTACGCAAAGAAATCCAAGGCTTGAAGAAAACTACGGTAAACTCCGAACGATTAGGCCGACGGGCGCGATTGGATTCGAACCCAACACCTTTATATCTTCCAGCTTCGAGGGCAGAACCTCTCGTCCACTGGTGGGGCAATTCGTAATTTCGATTCAAACCTCTCTCAATTTGGCGCCCCTTGACCTCGGCGCCCAGAATGACCGCCTCCCTCTTTGCTACGCCACTGAGTATATTGTCTTTCTTTAATATAATATACTTTTAAATAGTTGTTAATCTAAAATAAGTTAAATAAATTGTACATTTTTGTTGCTGATTTTTACTTAAAAAATAATTTATTTTCTCTACTATTTTTTAAAAAAGTATTAAGATAATTTTTTATAAATACTTTTGTATGAATTTGTCTGTTTAATTTATACAAATCATTTGCATATTTAAGGTATTGGAAAGTAATTGACAGCTAAAATTATTAGAAATTATTTGTTAATATTTTTTTTCATATTGTATATCCATTTCTATTTTATTAAATATAAATTCAAAATATTACTATGGAAAATAAAATTATGGGAGTTTCTTTAAGTAAATTTCTTATATTTTTTTAACAAGATGCAAAAATAATGAATGAAATAAAGCTCTTCTTTGAATTCTTAAATAATTATAATAATAATTAAATATGGATTTTTCAATGGCCAGCCGTAATTTTTTCAATTTATTGCATGACATCACAATCAAGTAAATCCGTAATTAATAAATAAATAAAACATACTAATAATAAAAGAGCCTAGTTTTAAATCAAGGTACAAAACGTAACTTCAATGTTAAATCATTTAAATTAAATATTTGGTTTTAAAATGTACTCCTCCCTCTCTTATTATTAATTTTATACTTTAAAAAAACCCTTTATTTTTAATTTACTAGCCTATAATATCGTATAATTAAGTGAAAAGTCTGTATATGGCGTTTTTTCCTAGTGTGGGAGAAGTTTTCAGTTTGTTTATCCCTAAGCGTTGTGCGATTTAGCGTCCACCTAAATCGCACAATGCTTAGGGATAAACAAACTGAAGACTCCTCCCACACTAGGAACGAGCGTCATCTACAGGCTTTTCATTTAATATGATACTATAAGCTATTAAATTGAAAATAAAGGTTTTTTTAAAGTAAAATTAATAAAAAGAGAGGGGGGGGGGTACATTTTAAAACTAAATATTTAATTTAAATGATTTAATATTGAAGTTACGTTTTGTACCTTGACTTAGAACTATGCTCTTTAGAAGAAAAGAAAGAAATAACAAACAAATAAAACATGCTAATATTAACAGATGTTAGTCTTAAGTCAAATAAAATATTTTAAATTTTTAGCAGAAAAACTATTTATGCATTTATTATATTGCAGTACACGTACACGTTCACAAATATACTATAACTTCAATTTAAAACATATAAATGAAATAGTTGATATTAAAATATATTTCCTCTCTCTTTTTCAACTTTATAGAGTTTTTATACAAATGCAGTAACTTATGATATCATATCATAAACTGAAAATTTTATGGGCAGTCACTGAAAGAATTATATTACTATTTTAAGAATATTATGAAAAATATTTTTAATGAATTACTAAGAAGAAAAAATGTAAAATTAATTTGGATTTAAATTTTAAAGGTAAGTACCGTTAAAATACATTTTAAAATACGTTTAAAATACCTTTAAGAAAAAAGGTTTAAAACAAAAAACTTTTTAATACTATTTTAAGTCCAAATGTAAGAGTTTTTTTTATGTTACATGCTCTTAAATTATTATTTATCAAAAACAAATTAAATTAATTGTGCATCCTTATTTTTGTTTTTACATTAAAATAATCATTTACGTATTTTTACATACACAATAAAAAATCATTTACATATTTAAATTATTTATGTATTTAAGTAAGATTTGGCTAAAAGTTTTGGAAAGTAACTGATAGCTAAAATTATTAGAAATTATTAGTTAATACATTTAATTTCATATTTAGTTTTATTTCTCTTTTATTAAATATAAATTCAAAATATTACTATGAAAAATAAAACTATAGAGGTTTCTTTAAATAAACTTTTCTTGTTTTTTAATGATATACAAAAACGATGAGTAAAATAATGCTCTTTGAATTCTTAAATAATAATAAAAATTAAATATGGATTTATCTGCGAGCCGTAATTTTTTTTCCAGTTTACTGCATGACATCATAAACTTTTAAATTTGATATTTATTTTATTTTTTTATTTTTGAGGAAAAACAAATAAATAAAACATTCTATTATTAGAGGCTAACCCTATGTCAAGATACAAAACATAACTTCAGTGTTAAAGTACATGTATTAAATATTTGGTATTAAAATATACACACACCCACTTGCCTCTCTCTCTTTATTTTTTTTTATTAATTTTACTAAAAAATATTATTTTAAATTTATTAGCTGGTGTCATATTATAAAATGAAAATGCTATGGGTTGGGTAAGGACAGAAAAAAATATATTATTATTATAATTATTGTTTTAAGAATATAGTGAAGAATGTTTTTAATTCATTGAAGCAAAAAGAAATTTAAAATTAAAGAGCTCTGCGTGACGTATTTTTAAAGGGCTCGTAAGTAGATGCAGCTCACTTATTAGTGTGGGAGGAGCTTCAGTTTGTTTATCCCTAAGCGTTGTGCGATTTAGCGTCCACTCGATTTTTTGCTACCAGTATTTTAAAACGAGAAAATGTGACATAGTTTATCGAAGATATATCATCAATTGAATAAGGCGAAGCAAACTTTTCGAAAATAACGGTGGCCAACAAGCATAGCGATTTTTAGTTGTGTAACAGACTAACAAATTCGCATGGAAATGCCCCTAACCTTTTTTTTTTTTTTTTTTTTTTTTTTAATTTATATTTTTGAGAATTTGAATAATTCTGATAAATATTCTTACATTGTTTAAAACAAAAAAACAAAAAAATAAATAAATAAATAAAATAAAATAAAATAAAATAAAACTATTTTTGATTTCACGGATCTTTTGTGTTATCTGTCTGCAGATTAAAATTGAATTGGCATTTTTTTTTCAAAGCGCGCCAAATTGCCATTTTTGTAAATGATTAGCAATCTTGAACTACGAAATAAACGAACCAGTATAGTGTTATTTTTAAAACTAAAGTAATTTTATGAGCATTTAACCACTTCACCGTTTGCCCCGAGATAAGTAGGGGGTAAAAGCACTGTTTCCCCATACCTGTTACAGATTAAGTGGTTAAAAAAAAGAAAATTCAAGAAATAATAAAAATTACAAAAATAAGGTTTGATTTTAATAAACTTAGCATCTAAATATAGAAAATTAGGTAATATTGTTCAGTTAAAAATAAACAATACAGGAACTTTTGAAGTAAATTGTGAGTAATAAATTTTCTTTTTAAAAGGAAAAGTTCTGGATTTTAAAGAATCATATGTAAAAAAAAAAAAAAAAAAATCTATATAAATATCTAGAATATTTACAAAAACAACATGATACTAAAATATTTCATAATTATCCCGAAAAAATTACAATAAAAAATTCCATAGCGCGTTGTTTATTTTTTATCTCGTTTTTCACGCGGGTAAAAACTTTGAATTTGTTTGAGAAAATGGCATCGATTAAGTAAAAAAAAAAATCGATAATAATTATCTGGATCTCAGTTGCTGCAACGACCGTCCCCCCATCATTTTTACCATATCAAAATTTACAAATGTACATTTCACATCTGTATTCACGTTTAAAAAAAATTGGCATTTTAATTTGATAATTTTGATTCAAAACTTGAAGTCTCGGTGCTATTAGCTGAAATAGATATTAAACTGTTGATATTATTTTACGTGTAAATCAAATTGTGTAAAGATGTCAAAATTCGCCGGGATTTATAACAGAAGATATTTAAATTTCTATTTTTTTCCTTTTAATGAGAAAATGGCAACATAAAGATACAGCACTCAATTTTTTCCCTTTTTTCATTTGCTTCAAATAGAAATGGAGTACTCCTGTTGCCACAATTAGAAAGGAGTTATTAAAAGATACAAAAAAATTTATATTTCAAAAACAAATTAAGGTACAGCTTTCAAACAAATTTCATTTAAAAGTACATCTTTTTTCCTACACGATGGTGTAAAAATTGAAAATATGCAACATTAAGAAATTTAAAAAATTTTAGTAGCAAAAATTTCAATACCGAAATTCATTTAAAATTTGAAAGTGTTGCTATGCGCAAAATGACGTATGCGTTACGCACAGATACGTTTGGCCTTTATAATCTATACTAATATTATAAAGAGGAAAGATTTGATTGTTTGTTTGTTTGAATTGAATAGGCTCCGAAACTACTTGACGGATTTGAAAAATTCTTTCACCGTTGGAAAGCTACACTATTTCCGGTGAACATAGGCTAATTTTTAATTGATTTATACAAATATTTTTCTTAATAATTCAAAATTTCATTATTTTTCATACAGAATCAATTAAAATTTTTCCGATAAAAAATAACCATTTTTCTTTCCCGTTGCCAAGAAAATGTAATCTGAAATAGTAATAATAAATAAATTAAGTCTTAGTAATTATGGAACAAAACAATTTGTATAATTTTAAAATAGAAAAGAAAAATAATGAAATAGTTTACTGATAAATAAACGACTATTACTGGATTACCACGTGAGGCATAAAATCGCAATTTTGTTGTAATCGTGCCAACGTGATCCGTAGATGACATCTGCACCTAAATATTATTGGCAATATTATTGTTTATATAATTTGTTTACATTATTTGGCAATATTGATCTCCCATCTCCCATCGACCAAAAAACTGTCGCCAAAGTATAAGTTTAAATGTCAATAATGGATGATCGTAAATATCACATTCTTTTGACATTAAATATGTTTTGCATAATTGTTACGTCGTCAACTAATTTTAATCCGATGTTTTATCTCTATTTCTATTAATATTTTAGTAATTTTTTAATTCTTTGGTTATTTAAAATAAAAATTATATCCATTTGTATAATTTGGCGAAATTGATCGATGGAATAATCAAATGGTACCAATTGTTTCTTTACACTCTATCTGGAATTAGCGTACTTATTGAGCCTCCGCCAAGTCATATGCCAAGCAGTCATTAAATCTGAGTTTTAGCCTTACTATTATATCTTTTTCATCTGCAGTTATTTTACCATCACTAAAAAAGAAATTTTTTGAATGTGAAGGAAAAATCATTGTCATGAAAAAATATTTGCAATTAATTTATCATTCATTCTAATAAAAAAAAGGTACTACTAGGTTATCCCGTCCACCAAAAAAATATCCCCAAACTATCAGATTAAATGCTAATAATGGATGATCGTGAATGTCGCATTCAATGACATTAAATACGATTCACGTGTTTAAAATGTCATTAAATGGTTTTTATTTCGACTTTTTATTAATATTTTTCTTAATATTCTACTAATTATTTGTTTTTTTCGTTATTTAAAATAAAAATTACGTCAATATGTATAATTGGGCTATTAGTTTGGCGATTTGTATAATTTGGCGAAATTGATTGACGGGATAGCAAAGTAGTATAAAAAAAAGAAAAAAAAAAAAGTGGATAAGTGTGATTGGCAATCGCACACAGGGATTCGTTTAATATCTTTTTCAAAACACTTTTTTTCATTAAATTAACAAATGAAAAATGGTTTTTCGGCGCTATTTTGGGATTTCTTCGCTAATCGCGCCAACCAGAACAAAATATTAACAGAATATTCCCCTAAATGTTGCCTTGATCGCATAGATTTGTTCATTTCTCAATCATAATCTGCAGATTTAGTAAAACTACACAAGTAAATAAAATTATGAATAAAAGTAAAATATTTCAAAGCTTAGCATAAATTTAAGGGAGACCAAATTGGTCACCAGAGGCGGATCTTAATTTAAATAAATAATCTATATATATAAAAGAAAGTTTGGATTTCGTATTAATCACAGCACAAAAAAATCTACCGAACCAAAAATCTTGAAAATTAGGGTAAAAATACTTCTAATAACATCGAGTGCCTCTAAGAAGGGATTTTCGAAAATTCCACCCCTAAGGGGGGTAAAAAAAAGAACGAACTTTTAAAAAATTCCTGAAAAATGGGCTTTTGAAGTTATTTTTCATCTGATAACATATTTTAGTGTATTTTCTCATGCTGAATTGAATGTTACTAAGTAAATTCTTTTAAATCCAGTAGTTCGTGAGCTACTTCATATTTTCCTAATTTGGCGATGACTTCGGCGCAAAAACCTGAAATTTTCAATCCTTATGTATATAGATCAGATTTTGTAGTTATTTTTTAACTGATACCATATTTTAGTGTATTTTTTCATGCTGCATCGAATGATATTAAGCAAATTCTTTTAAGTTCAGTAGTTCGTGAGATACCATATATTTTTTTGATTTGGCGATGTCTTCGGCGCAAAAAAGCGGTAATTTTCAACCTATATATATAAAAGAAAGTCTGGATTTCGTATTAATTATCGTACAAAAAAATCTATTGAACCTAAAATTTTGAAAGTGAGTTCTATAATCAGTTAACGTGATTATGTAAGCTACATTTAATTATCTCAATATATATAAAACGCAAAGTGAAATTTCACTCCGGACGCTTATAACTTAAGTTCTACTAGATAGATTTTAATGGAACTTACATTGTTAGTTGGATAATTATTCAGAAATTTTGTAACAAGTGAAATATAGCATTCTACGTTGTTTAATTGAATACTTATGGAGATGTTTTAAATCAGATGAACACAATTACAAAAGGTTGGCTTTAATTTAAAGGTTCCGCTGAATGAATTTTTATGTGATTAAAATTGTTAACATGTTGAGCGCTACGTCATTCATTGGTGACTAACACTGAACTTTCCGTTTAGATGACTGACTTTTCACCGATGACAGATAGTCTAAAATACGATATAAAACTAAAAATTACTATGATATAAAAATTTCGTTTGATTCAAAGTTTCTTTAAAAAAAACTGACCAGCGTAGCGGGCGAAGGCTGCTAGTATAGATATAAGGATATAAGGATGTGATTTTTTTTTAAATAAAACAAATTTCTAATAAAAGAGAACAAGATTCAAGAAAAATATGATGCCAAATTTCGTTTTTTCTTTCTTTCTTTTTCTTTTTTAGCATCCGATGCTACAGTGGCTCACAAAAGTGTTCGTACACTTAGGAATTTCAATGAAATAGGGCTCTATCTATTAATTAAAATTAATATTTTAGAATGGGTATTTAAGAGTAAGATCTATGATTCATTATTAACAAAACTACATAAAATATTTTTAAAAAATAGCAAAACTTTATTTTGAAAAAATCACTAATCAAAAAATAACAAAAAATTTACCTCACAAAAGTCTTCGTACACTTTAAAAAAATCGCTGTATATTTGTAAATATTGTAATATTTTGTTAAAGTTGTACTTAATAGGATATTATTTAGCACCCACAAAAGTTTTTCAAACACCTGGGAATAGATTTAATTAGTGTTTTTGTAATTTCCGCATGAAAGTTGATGCCTTCATCGAACATTGCTGTTTTTACTTCGCTTTTTGTTTCAATGCTGTGTTTTCGTGTTCTAGCTTCCAGTTACCTCCAAATATGTTTTACTGGGTAAATTCAGCAATTGAGATGATGTTTTCAGAACTTGTGAACAATTATAAAGACGCTAGAGGCGAACTTTGAGAGCCATGTGCCTGGTATCATTATCCTGATAAAAAACAAAGTTGTATCTGTTACCCATATACTAGCCTGATATTTTTAAATTGCCTTTTAAAATATTGGAACAAAGATCGTGATTTATTATGCTATCAATATATACCAAATTACCAAAACCTGATGCTGATATGCACCCTCACACAAGGACAACTCCACTGCCATGCTTAACTGTTCCAACTAAGTTCTTTGAATTAAATTCTTAATTTTTTTTTTCTCCATACTATTATGCACTCATTGGACGAAGAATGGCATACTAGATTTAATCTGTAAATAAAACATTAATTTAATACGATTCGGGTTTATTTATCATTGATTTTGCTAAAGAAAGTCTAAGCTTTCTGTTTTTCGCATTAACAAAAAATTTTCTACGGGCAGAATACCTATATAATGCAGCTGGGCTTACCATTCGTCGAACAGTTTCAGGTAAAAATTAAGTTGAAACTGTTTCATTAAATTCTATAGCAACTTTTATAGCACTTAAACATGGATTTTTTAAGACTTCTCTAATTGTAAGTATTTGATCTCATTGCGTTCACTTAGATTGACGACCTTTTCATACCTAGTTTTCAATCCATTTTTTTTCTACAAAGCCTTTAATCGCATACTTCACCATCGAATGGAATAAATTAACTAATTTTGCAATATTTCGAATTGATTTACTACTATTATGAAGAAAAATAACTAATTTCAAACGCTATTAGTCGTGACATTACGATTACAAACCATTTTTAATTAATAAATAGAATATTACGGTCCAATTCTGCAAAATATATAGCCAAGCAATTTTTTAAATGTCAATATAATGCAAAAATAAAAATAAAGCGACAAATAATATTTTTAATAATGAAATTATCCGAAAATGTTTCTGTGTACGAAGACTTTTGTGGCGTCTTCTTTCTGTGGCATCTCCTGTTTTCATTTTTAGATTTAAAAAAAAAAATCCCTTAATGTTAAACAAAAAGGTTGTGTGTTATTTAGAATAACTTGAAAATAATATAAAAAATTTCTCTACTTCATATACGAATTTAATTTCAGGGAAATTTCTTTTTAGTACAAATTTTTAAAGTGTACGAACACTTTTGTGAGCCACTGTATTTCTTTCAGACAAGCTAAAAGTGTCGTGTCATCAGCCCTGAATTTTCTAGTCAACCGATTTTGATAATTATTTTTTTAAATGAAAGCTATTTATTTGTAGTTGTGCCCATTTTAATTATTTTTTAATTTATTTCCATTTTTATATTTTATTTTTAATTTTAAAAGCTTCTTCATGACATTTCTACAAAATGGTGGCAACACAGTTTAGCTTTTCTCTCGATAATAAAAATTTATTTTCTAAAATGATTGCGTATAATTATGCACTAATTAAGTTAAAAAATATATATATTTACTGAGAAATAATATTAAAAATGTAAATAAAATGACAGAAAATAATTTATGATAAAAATTAATGTCTAAATCAAAATAAGAGAAATTTCAAATGAGGAAAATTATGTCATTCAGCAACCAGATAAAAGGGAATTACAATATTATTATGGATGCCTTTTTCATAAACAGTAACTTTTAAAAAACATTTGAAGAGAAAATGACGTCACTATTTAAAACATCGTATTTTTACTCATAACGATATTAGGTACTACACTGTTATCCCGTCGACCAATTTCGCCAAATTATACAAATCGCCACATTAATAGCCAAATTATACATATTGACATAATTTTTATTTTAAATAACGAAAAAATAAATAATTAGTAGAATATTAATAAAAATATTAATAAAAAGTCGAAATAAAAATCACTTAATGACATTTTAAACACATGAATCGTATTGAATATGACATTCACGATCATCCATTATTGGAATTTAATTTTATAGTTTGGCGATAATTTTTTGGTCGATGGGATAACGTAGTAGTACCCAATATTACTTTTCTTTCTTTCTTTCTTTTTTTTTTTTTTTTTATAAAGCTATTTTTTTTGTGAGTGCATATAAAATAAAATTTCTGGATTTCGCCGGCACTCATATTACAATTTTAACTGTAGATGTGCGAATATTTGAATGCAAAATTGTAACTGGCAAATTTGACATTTACTTTGTAATATATTTATTATATATTGATTCAATAATGTAATTACTTTTGCTTTTTTTTAAAACCAAATCGATCGGGTCTTTTAAACATTTCATTCGTCGAATTCGACGGGATTACATTCGTTTTATTGTTAAATTGCATTTCCTTTTACTCAGAGTCTATAAAAAAGCGTTTAAACTAAAGAAAAAACCCTTTTTTGATGAATCTAGTCAATGAAGAAGTAGCACGTCAAATTGTATCTCTTTATTATTCCGCAATTCCAATGTCTCAGAGAGAAATTGCTATTCAGTTGGGTATTTCACGCCGTTCTGTTTGTTATTATATTGATAATCACAAGAAAAATGAAGTTAGTTGATTGCAATCTAAACGGGGTCGCCCTTCTAAAAAACTTCTATCGATTTTTTTTTTTTTCTAATCGGAGGCGAAACTGAATTCTGCAATGGTAGAATCTACATTCATCTTGTAAGTTATTTTTTCTTTAGAAAATAATTACGTTCCAAAGTAGCTAAGATTTGCGAATACATATATAGGAGAGTGGGGTGGAGTGGAACAATGCGATGAATGGCACAGTAGGTTTTTCTGTTTATGTATCATTGTAAGCATTTCATCAAGATGAAGCATACAAAAGATTTCGACCACTATACTCTATTCGATATACTGTATACTATTACACTAAGATCTGAATACTTTTAAAGTTTTGTTATAGTACGAACGCACCTCATTTACACCGTTTAATGTACATTTTTCAACTTGTAATTTTATTTTCTACGAAATTGATTCAAAATTATGTATAGTAGTGCACATACAAATTAGACATGCATACACGTGTACAAACTAATTAGCACATGTGTACATGCATACACTGTACGAACAAACAGGAGCGAAATGAGGGGAGGTTTTACAAAAAATATGCCTAAAATATTTGGAGTTCAGCTGCAATCGATTCATGTTTGAAGGAAAAAAATAGCTATAATCGAGCTATTGCGCTAAACAGCTTGAACGAGTTATTTAAAATGTGAAATGAATGTGCCAAAATTTTTTTAATTATTTTACAATTCTAGGAATTTTTTTTGAGCTCCTTTTTTATGGACTGGAACTTTTTATTTCCCTTCATGGGGGAGGGGGGGGGGGTTAGTCTAATACAGAAAATGTTTCGTCTCGAAAATAAAATAATGGACGACGAAGAAAATAAATTTATTCTTACCTGAAGAATATATCTCATCACGTGAAGAACATAACTTATTTTTATGACAAATTACCAGGAGTAGAGAACTTTGGGTGTTTACTGTTTCAAACCTATCCTCCAAACTCCTCAATTTCAATTCGAAAGTACATTTAATAATTCGTATTTCTGAAAAGTAGATTGGGAACGCATTTCGCAATATATCTCTTCACTGCACCATATCTTGCCATATCTGGTGCACACCTAAAAGCATTATAATATTCATTACGTGCCATGAATTATGGCATACGATCTTTGATCAAGAACAGTCCAAATAATGGAATAACACTTGTCTTTTTTTTTTTTTTTGACAAGTCTTTTTTTTTTATTTCGTCAAGACCTCTACACTAAAAAAGTACCAAAGAAACAATTTAAAAATTAAAAAATAATAATAGCATGAAAATATGTACGATAATTCAGAAAAAAAACATACAGTCGGCTCTCGTTAATTCGAACTCGTCGGGACCACAAGAAATGTTCGAATTATGGAAAGTATGAAATGAAAACATGCTTAATATGGTCCTC
Organism: Maratus speculifer; assembly: GCA_964019185.1. NCBI lineage: Eukaryota > Metazoa > Arthropoda > Arachnida > Araneae > Salticidae > Maratus > Maratus speculifer. The sequence goes on from CAXHSM010000690.1 coordinate 25,944, forward strand.
TTACAAAGGAATTAATGTTATAGTGTTTTTTTTTTTAACTTATTTCGTCTGTTATCATCAGAATATGACTTAATATTAAATTAGAATGTATAAATACGTAAACCAATTAAGTGATTAGAAACAAGCACAATGGAAGAAAATTTTTAAGCGTCACTGATGGACAGACGAGGCACTAAGAAAGTGGATGTCAAATGTATGGGAAAAAAAGTTATTCAAATGGTCTGAAATTCGTGAGAAAGAAAGGAAGAATGAAAAATCGGAAATCTCGTTAGTTCGAATTAAACGAAGTCAAGATAAAATGAATTCGAATTAATGAAAATGTTTAACGTTATTTTGCCATTGAAAATTTCGGGACTTCATGTTTAGTTCGAATTAAGCGAAGATTCGAATTATCTGATTTCGAATTAACGAGAGTCGACTGTATTTTATGCAAAAGTTATATGTTTTCTTGAAAATATCTAAAAATTAATCATAACATAAAATATAAGGCTGCGGGCAAACAGCATTATTTTTTATTACACTAAAAGAGCAATAAATCTTTCTTTGTTTCCGAACGGAACAAAAGCTTGGTAGTTTTGAAACATCTTTAAATGATTTTTGAGGGACTGACTTTACCGAATTGACATAGGAAGGGAAAGTTTATCTCCCCCATCTTCAGTCGTAAAGCTGTCAACTGATTTCGAGTTCGATTTCTGTCTTGAAGTTCAGATTCAGTGCACTGAAATAGCAATTTATAGGGGAGACTGGGGTACAATGGTCCACTTTTGTAAATTTTGACTGTTTATTCTTAAAGTATTGATTTTTTTCTTTTGATAAAGTACATGCATGTTACCTATACATTAAAGTTTATACTGCATCCACTCAAAAATAATAATTATGCATACTTTTTTTTATATATTTTTTTAAATAGCAAGTAACAAAGTGGACCATTGTACCCCAATGCCGGGGTACAATGGTCCACAGCATGGAGCTCTATTGACCACTTGTAATTTGAATAAAAATATATCAGTGTAGTTCATTTTTTAACAATAAGAAAGATAAACTATAACAAATTTGTTTATTCACATTTTATTATTCATTTTTATTTGTTTATTCACATTTTATTATTCATTTTTATTTGTTTATTCACATTTTATTATTAATTTTTATTTGTTTATTCACTCTTTTAGCTCTAACTAAAGTAACATTTTTTTTCTTCATTTTTTTTTTTTATCATTAAGTCATTATACCGGTCGCAGATTGAACAATTAGGTTTATTATCTTCTACAATACATTTTAAAGCCTGTTCCACAACTTTATGTGGCACAGAACTTCCATTGGTTTTCCTAGGCTTGTTTCTTATCATTGCTAAAAGAAATATGAAAAATGATATATAATCTTTTTGTCCAATAATGCCACTTAAAGTTAAACTAGCAGGGGAGACCGAGCTTAGCTCGGTCAAAATTAACTTTGTGTTCAACTCGATATAGTATTTTCACTGTATCATTAACTCTGTATTATTACTGTAAAACATGTTTATAATAGTATTATTTAGAAAAACAATAAGAAAACTATGTTTTTATGCGCATGTTTACAAATTTTACTTTATTTTAAAATTTACAACGAAAGGACATCGATCTAAATCACTTTTTTAGCTCGACTCTGATTGGTTTAACCATGCATCTCGAATCCTGTTAAGAATGTATAAAAAAATTCTTTACATTCTGAATGACAATATTTTTTGCTAGATATAGCCAAATTTGGAGGCATTCTTTCATTTGGCTCCAAATGCGTGTTTTCGTTTTCGTAATTTTTATGGTCGATTTTTTGGCCATATGTGGCGAATATTTTGTCAAATATCACCAAGTTATTGGCTGGTGCCATATTCTCGTGACCCTGACCCGTATTAACCAAAATGAGCCACTAATCAAATTTGACCAAGCATGTGACACAGCTCAATGGTCTTCAGATAATCAAAAGCAGTAGAATATAAAATTGAATCAAAATCGTTTAAGCCATTTTTTAAGTAAAATTAGCTTGGCAGCATTCAGCAATGATGCGAAATGACCTACTAATATAATTTTGTTTAACATGCGATTCAGCCCAATAGTCTTCTCATGACAAAAAAACGTTTTGTTTCAAAATTTAGGTAAAATTGATTGAGTCGTTGTTATATATAATTAGAATGACCCAAAATGACCCACTAATCTAATTTTCGCAAGCATGTGTCCAAGCCAAGTGGTTTTCTCTTGCTCAGAAACGATATAATACAAAGTATAGTCAAAATGGTGAGTGCCATTTTTTATATAAAAATTAGCATGACCAACAAATGACCCTTATAATCGAAATCTCTCGAACGTGTGGCCTAGCTCATTAATTTTAGCATGTCGAAAAACAATAGATACAAAATTTAGATAAAATCGATTGAGCCGTTTTTTAGATATAGTTAGTTTGACCCTGACCCCTTATGATCCAAAATGACCCATTGATCGAATTTTCTCAAAAATCTGTCATAACCCAATGATTTTCTTGTGCCCGAAAACGATAAAATACAAAATTTAGTCAAAATTGCGCGAAACGTTGTCTAGATAAAATTAGAATGGGGCCCGCTAATCGAAATTTCTCAAACATGTGACCTACTTCAATGATTTTCTCATGCGAAAAATATGTTGTATACAAAATTTCGTTAAAATCGACCCACCCATTCTTTAGATATAGCTTGACCTTGACCCATTAAGACCCACAAATGACCCTTATAATCGAAAGCTCTCGAATATGTGACTTAGTCCATTAGTTTTCTCGTTTCTAAAAATTGTTACATACAAAATTTCGTTAAAAATTGATCCTGCCGTTCTTTAATTATATATAGCTTGACCCAGACCCTTTATGATCCAAAATGACCCATTAATCGAAATTTTTCGAACATGTAACCTAGTCCAATGATTTTATCGTGCCAAAAAAATGTTGCATACAAAATTTCGTTAAAATCGATCCACCTGTTCTTTAGATGTAGCTTGACCATGACCCATTATGACCCATCATGAACCATAAATGACCCTCATAGTCGAAATCTCTCAAACATGTGATTTAGCCCATTAGTTTTCTCATGTCAAAAAACTGTTACATACAAAATTTCGTTATAATCCATCACGCCGTTCTTTAAATATAAATAGCTTGACCCAGACTCTTAATGACCCAAAATGACCCATTAATCGAAATTTTTTGAACATGTAACCTAGTCCTATGATTTTATCTTGCCAAAAAATTGTTGCATACAAAATTTCGTTAAAATCGATCCACCTGTTCTTTAAATATAGCTTGACCATGACCCATTATGACCCATCATGACCCATAAATGACACTCATAGTCGAAATCTCTCAAACATGTGATTTAGCCCATTAGTTTTCTCATGTCAAAAAACTGTTATATACAAAATTTCGTTATAATCAATCACGCCGTTCTTTAAATATAAATAGTTTGACTCAGACCCTTAATGACCCAATATGACCCATTAAAATTTTTTCTCGAACATGTAACCTAGGCCAATGTTTTTCTCATGCCCGAAAACCATAGACTGCAATTTTTAGTCACAATTGCGTGAGAAAATCTCTAGATAAAAATAGCATGACCCACAATGACCCCAAAAATGACCCACTAACCGAATTTTCTCGAACATGTTACCTAACCCAATGGTCTTCTTATAATCCAAAACGATAAAATATAAAATTTGGTCGAAATCGTTAGAGCCGTTTTTTAGATAAAAATGGCTTGACCCACAATGACCCAAAAATGACCCACTAATCGAAATTTTTCGAACGTGTGACCCAGCTCAATAGTTTTATCGTGCCAAAAAACGATTGGATACAAAATTTCCTTAAAATCGATCCAGCCGTTCTCTAGATATAAGTAGCTTGATCCTGACCCATTATGACCCAAAATGACCCAATAATCGAATTTTCTCGAATATGTGACCTAGCCCAATGGTCTTCTCGTGCCCGAAAATGGTAAAATCCAAATTTTCGCGAAAATCGTTAGAGCCGTTTTTGAGATAAAATTTACCCACACACACACACAATTTTTGCTCGCATTATAGTATGACTAGCAGGGGAGACCGAGCTTAGCTCGGTCAAAATTAACTTTGTGTTCAACTCGATATAGTATTTTCACTGTATCATTAACTCTGTATTATTACTGTAAAACATGTTTATAATAGTATTATTTAGAAAAACAATCAATAAGAAAACTATGTTTTTATGCGCATATTTATAAATTTTATTTTATTTTAAATTTTACAACGAAAGGACATCGATCTAAATCCCTTTTTTAGCTCGACTCTGATTGGTTTAACCATGCATCTCGAATCCTCTTAAGAATGTATAAAAAAATTCTTTACATTCTGAAAGACAATATATTTTGCTTGATATAGCCAAATTTGGAGGCATTCTTTCATTTGGCTCCAAATACGTGTTTTGGTTTTCGTAATTTTTATAGTCGATTTTTTGGCCATATGTCGCCAATATTTTGTCAAATATCACCAAGTTATTGGTTTTTGCCATATTCTCGTGACCCTGACCCGTATTACCCAAAATGAGCCACTAATCAAATTTGATCAAGCATGTGACATAGCTCAATCGTCTTCAGGTAATCAAAAACAGTAGAATATAAAATTGAATCAAAATCGTTCAAGCCATTTTTTAGGTAAAATTAGCTTAGCAGCATTCAGCAATGAAGCGAAATGACCCACTAATATAATTTTGTTTAACATGCGACTCAGCCCAATAGTCTTCTCGTGACAAAAAACGTTTTGTTTCAAAATTTAGGTAAAATTGATTGAGTCGTTATTGTATATAATTAGAATGACCCTAGCTCTTTAAGACCCAAAATGACCCACTAATAGAATTTTCGCGAGCATGTGTCCAAGCCAAATGGTTTTCTCTTGCTCAAAAACGATATAATACAAAGTATAGTCAAAATGGTGAATACCATTTTCTATGTAAAATTAGCATGACCCATCATGACCAACAAATGACCCTTATAATCGAAATCTCTTAAACGTGTGGCCTAGCTCTTTAGTTTTAGCATGCCGAAAAACATTAGATACAAAATTTAGATAAAATCGATTGAGCTGTTTTTTAGATATAGTTGGTTTGACCCTGACCCCTTATAATCCAAAATGACCCACTGATCGAATTTTCACAAAAATCTGTCCTAACCCAATGATTTTCTTGTGACCGAAAACGATAAAATACAAAATTTAATCAAAATTGCGCGAAACGTTGTCAAGATAAAATTAGAATGACCCAAAAGTGGCCCACCAATCGAAATTTCTCGAACATGTGACCTACCCCAATGATTTTCTCATGCCAAAAATATGTTGTATACAAAATTTCGTTAAAATCGACCCACCCATTCTTTAGATATAGCTTGACCTTGACCCATTAAGACCCACAAATGACCCTTATAATCGAAAGCTCTCGAATATGTGACTTAGTCCATTAGTTTTCTCGTTTCTAAAAATTGTTACATACAGAATTTCGTTAAAATAGATCCTGCCGTTCTTTAATTATACATAGCTTGACCCAGACCCTTTATGATCCAAAATGACCCATTAATCGAAATTTTTCGAACATGTAACCTAGTCCAATGATTTTATCGTGCCAAAAAAATGTTGCATACAAAATTTCGTTAAAATCGATCCACCTGTTCTTTAGATATAGTTTGACCATGACCCACAAATGACCCTCATAGTCGAAATCTCTCAAACATGTGATTTAGCCCATTACTGATAAACCACGTTTGAGAGAAACCTGGACAGAACTGCGCATGGGCGAAAAGAGCGAGTCCAATGCGAAAATGGGAGAGTTCGTACCATCTCGAGGATGAGTTTATTTATTAAACATCATAGATATGTCGAAGTTTTTTGGCGAATACCTTTTTGTTTCTCTAATTCAATTATCTGTTTCTAAACATTACATTGTAATTCAGTTATACTAAAATAAGTTAAAAAAAGACAAATATAATAAAAAAGATGATTTAAAGGTATGGTTATAACTTTTCCCTCGCGATATAGCGTAACTTAATCTTTTTAGAATTAACGCCTGAATGGTGTGATTTTAAAACTTGCCAGATTAGCAATTTTTTTTAATTATTTCGCTACATTATTGTGTACATTATTTATTATATTATTTGCATACATTGGATATGAAAATGAGAAATAACAGATATCATATATGCGCAAGGTTTGGTAAAAAAAAATTTCTAACGTCAATTTGGCGAAAACCTCATTTTCGAATGCTGGTTAAATATGCATTTTTAAATTATTTTCTATTATTAAAAAAAATAACAATAAATAAAACTATTTTTAAATATAATAAATTTTAAAAACAAATAACAATAGAGCAAAAAACATTTTATATAATTAAAAAAAAAATTAAGGTAAATAAACAATTTATCAAAAAATAAACAATATCAGTGTTGCCATATTAGGCAAAATAACGCCATTCTGGCGCCAAGTAAATCCCAGTGAGTATATGACACACAAGTGCCCTGAATATTTAGGTTGTTAGAATTGGCGAATTTCTTGCATAGCCGCCAAGTCAGATGCCAAGCAGTCGTTAAAACTGTATTTTAGCCATAAATATAAATGTAAAAAAAAAAAAACAAAAAACAGACATGTTTTTATTAAAATTCAAAAAATATAGGAGAAAATATATATTTTGGAAAGGTTATTCCGAGAACTAATAATAGGTCCACAATCTATTAATTTTAAAATAAAATTTCACTCGGAACAAAAAATAGAAGACAATATTTAATATCATTTCTCGGCCTCATAGGCTATTACCCCCAAAGTCTGAATGGAATCGGCTGGGCATTCTGCCAACTGAAGACCTTACAAAGCTGGTACATCAGTAGTTTTATCATGTCAAAAAAATGTCACATACAAAATTTCGTTATAATCCATCACGCCGTTCTTTAAATATAAATAGCTTGACCCAGACTCTTGATGACCCAAAATGACCCATTAATCGAAATTTTTCGAACATGTAACCTAGTCCAATGATTTTATCGTGCCAAAAAAATTTTGTATACAAAATTTCGTTAAAATCGATCCACCTGTTCTTTAGATATAGGTTGACCATGACCCCATTATGACCCATCATGACCCACAAAAGACCCTCATAGTCGAAATCTCTCAAACATGTGATTTAGCCCATTAGTTTTCTCATGTCAAAAAACTGTCACATACAAAATTTCGTTATAATCCATCACGCCGTTCTTTAAATATAAATAGCTTGACCCAGACTCTTAATGACCCAATATGACCCATTAATCGAAATTTTTCGAACATGTAACCTAGTCCAATGATTTTATCGTGCCAAAAAAATTTTGTATACAAAATTTCGTTAAAATCGATCCACCTGTTCTTTAGATATAGGTTGACCATGACCCCATTATGACCCATCATGACCCACAAATGACCCTCATAGTCGAAATCTCTCAAACATGTGATTTAGCCCATTAGTTTTCTCATGTCAAAAAACTGTCACATACAAAATTTCGTTATAATCCATCACGCCATTCTTTAAATATAAATAGCTTGACCCGGACTCTTAATGACCCAAAATGACCCATTAATCGAAATTTTTCGAACATGTAACCTAGTCCAATGATTTTATCGTGCCAAAAAAATTTTGTATACAAAATTTCGTTAAAATCGATCCACCTGTTCTTTAGATATAGGTTGACCATGACCCCATTATGACCCATCATGACCCACAAATGACCCTCATAGTCGAAATCTCTCAAACATGTGATTTAGCCCATTAGTTTTCTCATGTCAAAAAACTGTCACATACAAAATTTCGTTATAATCCATCACGCCGTTCTTTAAATATAAATAGCTTGACCCAGACTCTTAATGACCCAATATGACCCATTGAAATTTTTTCTCGAACATGTAACCTAGCCCAATGTTTTTCTCGTGCCCGAAAACCATAGAATGCAATTTTTAGTCAAAATTGCGTGAGAAAATCGCTAGATAAAAATAGCATGACCCACAATGACCCCAAGAATGACCCACTTACCGAATTTTCTCGAACATGTTACCTAACCCAATGGTCTTCTTGTAATCCAAAACGATACAATATAAAATTTGGTCAAAATCGTTAGAGCCGTTTTTTAGATAAAAATGGCTTGACCCATAATGACCCAAAAATGACCCACTAATCGAAATTTTTCGAACATGTGACCCAGCCCAATAGTTTTCTCGTGCCAAAAAACGATTGGATACAAAATTGCCTTAAAATCCATCCAGCCGTTCTCTAGATATAAATAGCTTGATCCTGACCCATTGTGACCCAAAATGACCCAGTAATCGAATTTTCCCGAACATGGGACCTAGCCCAATGGTCTTCTCGTGCCCGAAAATGGTAAAATCCAAATTTTTGCGAAAATCGTTAGAGCCGTTTTTGAGATAAAATTTACCCCCCCCCCCCCCCCCCCCCCCACACACACACACAATTTTTGCTCGCATTATAGTATAAGATATAAACCTTTATAATAAGAAATATATATATATTTAAATATATGACTAAGGAAAAAATATAATAAATTTTTCCTGTCTACTTTACATCATCTGTATTTTTTTTAATGAATTTTACCTTATTTAATTATTACATCCAGACACAAACTAATAGGTAGATATATTTTTGTTTTTCTCATTTTGTTATTTTATTTAAATACAACTCATTATGGATGCATGTATACATAAGTGCAGGAATATTAAATTAACAAATCATGTGAAATTAAAAAAAAAAAAACCCTCAAATGCACAAAATGGTTTGTTTACTAATTTTGGTGTTCAATTTGGGTTAATTTTTAAATTTGAAAGCTTTTATTATATAGATAAATATTTCAAAAATGCATTTCACAACATGAATCATTAATTAATTCACACACAGAAATAAAATAATTTATTAATTCTTAATTTGGGCTAATTTTTATGTTTGAAAGCATATATTATGCAGATAAATATTTTAAAAATGCATTACACAACATGAATCATTAATTAATCTACACACAGAAGTAAAATAATTTATTAATTCTGAATTTCACATATAATATTTAACTTTTAAAAACACTAGTACACCGAACCCGGGGTTCCCGGGTCACAAAGTAAAGGTGAAAAACTTTTTTTTAAATTTAAAACTGGAAAGGTCTAATAAATTTTTTCTGCGTAATAGGCTTTTTAATTTGCCAACTAATTCCAAACAGCAATTTTATATGAAGCATATTATTTATGTAATCATATACAGCTTTAAAAATTATCGGTACTTCCGTATTAGACGCAAGATAGAAGTTATTAGCCAAAGATTTCGCCAAAGAATAAAATTGCATTCTCAGTTTTTAAAAACAACTAAGAAAATATGACACTCATATATTCTTTAAAATACATTTTTGTAAAAGTTAATTGATGTATATTTTGTAAAGTAAGTTTACAACCAACTAAAAGTCATTAAGTTGATAGTTAAAAACGAAAAAAACCCAACAACATTCACCGGGTTTTATAACCGACAATATTTTTTCATAACAGGTTTTTAATTGCTATTTTTTTTCAGTTGCTATGAACAAATGGCAACCAAAATATACAGTGATCTGTTATTTTCCATGGAAAAAAGAGATAGATGGAGGTGCAGTATGCAATTAAAACGATTTGAATGGGCGTTATTCTACCAATCTAAGTCTCTTATTCGGCCCAAACAACACAATCACGTGGAACAGAGGCCGAATTCTTCAACATCATTTTTTCTCTAAAATAATGAAAAAAAAATTGGTGTCACTTCCAGTCACCAAACTGAATCTCCATTCTTTTTTTTTTTTTTACTCTATGGCTATTTTTCCTTTATTTCCCTTTCCCACATAAATGCGATACCCAAGTTACCACCATTAGAGAAATTGAACTGAAAACTACAAAAAAATTTAATAACTCAAAAGCAAATTGAGATACAGTTTTCTAACAAACTGCATTTAAAAGAGCATTTTTTTCTCTATAAGATGGTTTAAAGATTGAAAACGTGCTATGTTTAGAAGTGAAAAAATTTGCAATTGCGAAAATTGCGAAACCGAAATTTCATCGGAAAGTGTTGCCATTCGAAACATGACGTATGCGTTACGCACAGATACGTTTGGCCTTTATTATATAGATAAGATACAAAATTAAGGTACAATGGATCATGGTCCATTGTACCCCAGTTTCTGATGGTCCATTGTACCCCATATGGAAGTTTGACAAAAACTTGATGATAAAAAAAGAAATTTAGAATTCTATTATTTTAGCTATAATAAATATAATAATGTATTGTCTTACCTTTTTATTTTGTCACACAATATCTTTCAAATTACAAATCTGTAATAAATAAATGAAGATATGTTTCACTGAAAATATTTACTTTTGCCTTACTCCTCCTGTGTCAAATCAATTATCAAGCATAAAATGGCTAAAATGTCAGCTATGCACATGGTTTCAAATTTCTTTTTACTACTTCATGACTGTCATCTATATACTAAAATATGAAGCTTTCAAAAACAGAATTAATATCAAAAATAGGGGGTGGACCTTTGTACCCCAGTCTCCCCTACATCAAAGCGCCGATAAGAAAGATCAAAAATAGCGACGCCTGACCGAAAGAAGTTAGTGCTATATGTGCCTGGCACTTATGCGTAAAATTTTAAAGTACAATATTTTCAGTATCGTAATTCTGAATGTTTCTGGTAAACAGACGGAAATTTTTTTTAACTAATGAAATAAAATGATAAATAGCGCGAGAAGCTGGTGTATTTTAAAAATTATACATTTTCCAAGCTGATTTTAAAGTATGTAATTAATAGAAAGAAAGTTTTTTCATTATTATCCTAATAAATCATCAATGATGACATGAGAAATATATTCCAGATTAAAAGCACGAGGTAGAGAAAATAAAATAATAGTAATAGTAATAGTAAACAATAATAATAGTAACACTTAATAATATTAATAATAATAATAATATGTTATAATACAGACATTTAGTGACCTTTCCTACATGAATCCCATTTGTTTTGAATAAAAATGGCATGTGGGAGCATATATCATGAGGTCGTAAATTAGGAATTCTTGCGAAAAAACAAATGTGTTCTAGCGCTGATTTAAGTTTCAATCTACTGTGACGTCATCACAGGCCCGGACTGGCACCTTTGGGGGCCCTCGGGTAGAGACTGAAAAGGGGCCCCTTATGGGAAATTTAGCGAAAACAGAATATTATATTTTATTTTTATATTTAGGTTGGGATGGCAAAAAACCACATTTAGGCTATTTTGTTACTTGGAAAATAGTTGAGTAAAATATAAGCTTTTTGTAATGTTGTTAACTTACTTTCACAATATATATTTATATTATTTTTATACACCATACCTAAACTAATTCCATGCTAGAAAAAAAAAATAAGAATTATTTATTTTAAGTGGTTTTTACTTAAAAATGAGCGTGAGGTATATTTTTAGTTTTCGGCAATCAAATGACTGTGTCGAAGTCATAATAATCTAAATCCTACTGTGATACCTAAGTATATATTAAAAGTGACATAACAGTAATAAAAAAAAGTGGGTACGTGTGATCGCAGATCGCTCAGAGTATTTTCTTTAATATATCTTTCAAAACAACTTATCCTTTAATTAATAAATCCAAATTGTTGATTTATAATTATTAAATTCTTACATAGATGGTAGCATCAATAAATTTAAAGTAAAAGGAATATTTATTTTAGTTAAATTAAAAATTTTCAAATTAAATTATTTAAATAAAATTCAAAATGCAAAATTCTTTAAAAAAGCGAAATAACGAGAAAAATAGCGGAAATATAAATAAAATTAAAAAATTTTAAAAACGAAAAAAAATGTTTAAACGAAATTTAAAATGCTGAATCATTAATAAACCGCTCGCTTTTAATATAGAAAGAAAATTGTAACTAAATATATATATATATGAATATTAGTGATAAAAGAATAATATAAACCCTTAAATCGGCAAAAAGTACGAAATTTTTTTTAAAAATTTCTATCTTACTAGGGAACAGCAAGAAGTGTAAGTCACCGATTTTGACGATAGTGGTATCGTTGGAAAGATCTCATTGTGAGGAGTAAAAAACTCAATAAAACTACCCGTTGGAAATGAAACGTTTTCAAGATATCCGACAATTTGTATCACTAAGTATGCACACCTTCTGGGAAACTGCATTAAGTGACATAAATTGTCGGATATCTCGAAAACGGGTCATTTCCGAAGGGTAGCTCCATTGAGTTTTTTACTTCTCAAAATGATATCTTTCCAACGACATCATTTCCGTCAAAATAGAGACAGCAATTTTTTGCGGTCCTCTGTTAGGTGTGCACTAGCCCAGTATGTACTAGCTACGTGGCTCAAATTATCGGATATCTCGAAACCGGTTCGTTTCCGATGGGTAGTTCTTTTGAATTTTTTAATCCACACGATAAGATCTTTCCAACAATACCTCTTTCGTCAAAATCTAGACTAATTTTTTTGCGATTTCCCAGTAAGTATGCACTAGCTACGTTTTATAAATTGTCAGATATCTCGAAAACGACTCGTTTCCGCGATGGGTAGTTCTATTGAGTTTTTTACTCCTCATAATGAGATCTTTCCAACGATACCACTTTCATTAAAATCGGTGACTTACATTTCTTGCAGTTTTCTAGTTAGTACGAAAACTTCAAATTCCAGCATCACGGTCCGAACTGTGTGTTTAAAATAAAAAGAATGATACCCAGTTAAACAGATGGCATAGAGCTCACAGGCTATGCAGACTAATTATACATTACAGCCTTATATAATAATGTCCTTCGAAAAAAATAAGGAAGGAAGTACCCCCCCCCCAATCTTCTTTATTTATACTTATCATTGAAGCCCCAAAACTAATCAGGGATACGCCTTATCATATAATAAACCTGTATCCAAAATTCGAAGCAAGTCGAATAATTCTGCATAAAAACCCATTTATGTAATTTAAGAAACGTTTTCCCCCGTTCCCTCCTTTATAATTAATCATTAAACCTCCAAAACTGTTCAGAAATTCAACTTATCAGAAAGAACCTACATCCAAAATTTAAAGCAAATCGGATAACTCTGCATAAAACTCTATTTAGTTAATTTAAGGGGGAGGTAATCGCCCGTACCCTCCTTTATAATTAACAAAAGAAAATACCACAACAAATGAGCGAAGCTTCTTACTACTATGAACCTGTATACAAAAATTAAAACAAATCGGTTAATTCTGTATGAAAAACCATTTACATAAATTATGAGGGGTAGTTTTCCCTATCCTCCCTTTATAGTTATCCAGTGAATTCCAAAAACAAATCAGGGAAGCGCCATTTCAGAATAAACCTTTATACAAAATTTGAAACAAATAGATAAATTTTGTGTGAAAAACCTAAATTAAGACGGGGGGGTTACCCACCCCCATTCCCCTCTTTAAACTTATCCAATGAACACCCAATACTAATCAAGAAGGCACCTCATTAGAATGATCCGACATCTAAGATTTGAACGAAATCTACTAATTCTGCAGGAAAAACCTATTTAAATAAATTAAGGGGAGGGGCATTAGCCCCCGTTACCCTTCTTATACTTATCGAATGAACTCTTAAAACTAATCAGGGAGGCGTCTTATCATAAAAAGCCTAAATCCAAAATTTAATGTAAATCGGATATTTTTATCATGAGTTATCACGTAACGTACGTACGTACGCACGTATATACATACATACAGAACGGGCGGTCACATAAGTTCTCAGGCTTTGATAGCCTGTGAGCTAAAAAATATTAATAGCGATAATAGACTTCTGTTAATGGAATCTTTGGAAGTAAAACTTAGGGTGGTTTTCAATCCACTTCTCAATAATGTGAAACTTTCTGACTAATTTTTAACTGTAAATGCGCTAAATTGACATGCGTGACTATTAAAGGATTTGGAAATAAAACAATTTTTCCATTTTTGGTTAATAAAATATCAAATGGTAAGAGATTTTTATCAAGTGACTGCAAGTCTTTCCCCTTTTCAATGATATCGCTTCCAAATGAGAAGCGATTGGCTAATTTCTTTAACATTAACTTGTTGCATCGTCTTATTCTGAATAATAAAACAGAAATTTTTTCGCCAATCGCTTCTCAAAGTTGAAAAAAAATGAAAAAACCGATCCGGATTATCGGGGTTCTGCTGTACTGCAGAAACGACGATATATCAGTCACCAGCCCTGTTCCATCTGTCCAACGACATGACACGACGAAAGTATATAAGTTACCATGAAAATACTATCAATTGTTTAAAATTTACTGCAAACGTATATTATTATTGGAAAATACTCAATTTTTTTCGTACGTAAATAGTAATTAAAAAATCGTATATTCCTTTTTTGAGTTGCGCTTCCGGGGCCCCTTTAGGCTGGGGGCCCTCGGCGATCGCCGACCAGCCGACCTGGCCAGTCCGGGCCTGCGTCATCAAAATGGCGTACCGGGATATATATCAGGGGGATGTTAATCAAGATTTCGTCCAAAGTAAAATGCTTTAGCACCGAATTTAAGTCCCCCTGATTTAAATCCTCATATACTCTGACGTCAGCAAAATGACGTATAGCGGGATCATAATCAGTGGGACCTTAATCAGGGTCTCAACCAAAGTAAAATTCTCTGTGACTGGATTTAGGTCCCGATCTGATAGCGGGATGTATATCAGTGGGACGTTAATCAGGATTTCGTGAAAAGTGAAATGCTCAAGCATTGGATTTATATCCCGGTTTCTTGTGACGTCAAAATGACGTATAGGGGATCTTAATCAGTGTCTCGACGAAAGTAAAATTCTCTGTGACTGGATTTAGGTCCCGATCTGATAGCGGGATGTATATCAGTGGGATGTTAATCAGGATTTCGTGAAAAGTGAAATGCTCAAGTACTGGATTTATATCCCGGTTTCTTGTGATGTCAAAATGACGTACCGTGACCTTAATCAGGCGCCTCCTTAAATTATATAAATGAGTTTTTATTAAGAATTTTTCAATTTGCTCTGAATTTTGGATATAGATTTTTTATATGATAAAGTATGTCCCTGATTAGTTTAGGGGGTTCAATAATTAAGTATAAAAGGGGAAAGAGGAGCTCTTTCCCCTCATTTAATTTTTTTCCGAACGGAATTAACCCTTGAAAATATAAGGCTGTAATGTACAATTTGTATGCATAGCCTGTGAGCTCTCAATGCCATCAGTTTAACTAGGCAGTATTCTTTTTTTTCAGATTTTTCGGAGTATGTCCACATGGAGACTTTCCTTGTAAGAAAAATTTGTTAAAGAACGGTCGAAAAAAATTCTAGAAAATAAAATTGACACCCAAGTTTTGGTTTTTACACGAGAAGTAACTTTATTATAAATTTTTTAACATAGAAAATATCAAAGTTCTTATATAATTTGGGTATCAATTGAATTATGAATAAAAAGGCACTATTAAGAATGTTGAAAGCTCTTTTAATGTTCTTTCAGAAATCCAGAATTTTCGAAAATTTGGTTTAGTCTCGGTCCCGGTGATGGCCGTATTTTTGAGGATATATTATATTTATGTATGGATATGCTATAATCAACTGACAACAAGAATAAAGTTTTTTTTTTTTTTTTTTTTTTTTAATTGAAAACTGAAATTATTTCTCTTTAAATAATTTATGATTTTTAAAAGAAATGTAGTTACAATAAAAAGCAGTAGAAATCATTTTATTTCGATTTGAAACTATTATTATTAAACAAAAACATAATCTGCAGAATAAATTTTAAAAAAAAATTATTTCCTACACTATTCAAGTCCGAGAAGGGACAGATATTAAGATGATTTAGTTATTTCTACATTTAGTATTAAATTTTTGTGACAAATAAGTTAAACCAGGTGAACATTAAAAAATAAAAATGAAATTCAAACAATATGATACTTAAACACCCTAAATCTTAGACTTTTTCTAAACATTTGCTTTCTAGGTTGCCTATTCATTTTGTTTGCACCTATCGTAAGCATAATACAAAATCTGCAATACAAATATTTGCAAGATGAGTTTGGGAAAGAGTCTTAGATTTATTTCGATATCATTTGAACGGAATCTAAGATATAGGGTGTTTACGTATCATACTGTTTGAATTTCATTTTTTAATTTTCACTTGGTTTAAATTATTTGTCACAAAAATTTAATATTAATTGTAGAAATAACTAAATCAATTATCTTAATATCTGTCCTTTCTCGGGCTTATATAGTGTAGGCAGGGTTAGCACTCTGATTTTTCAAAATTTTAGGGGCAATCAAAGATATTTTTTAACATTATAAGTGTATAATATAGGCATTTTTCTGCTAGTCAGACACAAGTAGTATGCTGCCAAATAATATTCCTGTAATTTTAATTCATTTTTAATAAATGCTTGATTCAAATTTGAATAACAAATTTCATCTTTCATTACAAAATGTTAAACATAATAAATTGTCTATGTACCTTTATAAAAAGTAGAAAACCCGACTGTAACTTGATCCTACAAAGTATCTATTAATAGTGCTAACTATTTGAAGCTTCTTGAAAATATTCGAATTGATGCATATAAAATATTAAGTCAAAACTTTATATCTATCTTAATTTTACTATATTTTAGATACTTGCTTAAATAACAAATTTTTTCTTTTTAATTAAACACACTAAGCTGTAATTATATATGCAAAAAACAACAACAAAAAAAAAAAAAACTCTTTGAAATTTTCATTTTTTATAGTATTACAATAAAAACTTATCTGCTATTAAAACAAGTTGAATATTAGATTACATTCTGAAATATTTACTTATGTCCTAACAAACAAAATATATGTAAATACTGATGCAGCTGTACTGATACAATATAAAACATGCAAATTATAAATGATTTTAAAAAAAGTCAATTCATTTTAAGTCATTTTTCAAGATTTGATCTTTGTCTGCTTCAAAAACAGATAATTCTGTTTCTAAATTTTGTAACTGTTCCGTGCCTTCCAGGGTTGGGTTTTTCACGTCAAAAAGAGGTTTTTGACATGACAAAGGTTTAAATCGGATTAAACCATCAAAAGCCCAAAGTCAATCTGCTGTGGTGCACTCAAGTTTGTTGTTAAATCTTAAAACTAGCAACAGTTGCCATATATTATGTTGAAATTTAATTATATTATGGGTAATTAGTAGGGATGCACCGAATATTCGGTATTCGGCCATGTTACCGAATATTAAACTATTCGGTTGAGCCGAATATTCGGTATGGCCGAATATCAAAGTATTCGGCCATTCAATACTTAATAAAAAATTTTCACTATTTCTACTTTTAACTGTCAATTTTTTAATTTATATTTAAAACAATTAGAAACAAAATCATTTTTAAATAAAATAGAATGTTTTTACATTATTTATTTGCTGTTTGTAAAATATAACTTAAGAAAATTAAACATGAGAAGGATTAAAATGGTGATTTATTAGGATTCTCCTTAGGAATAAATTATGTGCAGATACAAGTTTCTAAATTTTGTTTAGTAAATAATCTGTTTCTTGCTTTCCCCCAAATAAGTCCTTTAAAAGAAAAAACAACAAAAAAAAAAAAAAAAACTTTTGAGATTAGTAATAGCTATCAAGGCAGACAATTTTTGTTCATGAAACCATAATCATAATCAACTTATTGAATCATAAGTACATTGTATTTCATCTCACTCTAGGTCAAAACTTGTGTGTTCGTTTATTACATTAACAATAAATAACATATTTTCAATTCACATGCTTTGATTTCTGTAAAATATGATATGATGGGAAGGGTGGAAAATACCACCATTCATAAGAAAAGAACTATGAGCCAACATGCCTTTATTCAAAATTAAGTTGAAAGTATTTGTACTTTATAATAAAAAAAAGTTGCTTGAGTTATTTAAAAAAGACAATTATCAGACTCTAAAATTTTTCTTTGGCCATTTTTTCATTATTTGATTTTAAAATGTTTGTTTTGATTTGTAGAAAATTTTATTAATTAAAGTTTCATAATTGTGCTTCTTAAATAACTCAAGGCAGATTTTTTTTCAATACTAAATGTTCTTATAAAAAGCTCTTGTTTATCAAAATGTAAGTTTCTTTTATTAAATATTATGTAAAACTGTTTTAAAAAGTAACATTTTAATACCTTTAAATTTTAAAATATAAAAAGAATTTGGAAAGCCGAATATTCGGTATTCGGCCGAATAGTTAACTATTCGCAGGGCTCAGCACAACTTGTAGCCTCAAAAATAGTGACTGAAGTTCCTTCAAAAAAGTGACCAAATAGTGACTAAACAAACAATTTTGATAATTAAATACAGTATAAATGATGCCTGACAAATATTTTAAATGTATTTGAACCCTTTAAATATTGATTTACTTTTTTAAAAAAAAGAAAAAAAAAAAGGCACTCCGGGAGTGCCGACAGAAGTGAAAACTTGAACAATTATGTGTGTATTTTTTTAGTCGTCTGGACATATTTTATTGTGCAGAAAATACTTTTAAATGAAGTGTTTTTTATTCATTATTATAAACTACTGCTACAAAAATTATATTACAATTTTCATTTAATGCGCTATTGTACATGAAAAATAATGCATATTATTTTACATACAAAAATTGCAATCTATTGCTTAAAACATAAATTTACAAATGCATGAAATATGAAATATCGTCAGTTGGTATTCTTTGAAATAAATACCCATAAAACTTATGAATTTTCATCCCCATTTCAACAATTCTTCCATCATCATCATCATCATCATTATTATCATTATATTCTAGATTTGATATTTTAGGTTTAGGGTAACTAAAATATATAGCAAACAATTTTGATTCAATTCTATTTAAATATCTTGTAATGACTGCATCAATTGTAATTTTTTATCTCTCTGTGCTAAGATTGCGATGGTTGGTCATTGTTAAATCAAATTTTCTATTTAAAAATTCAATTAATTGTAGATTTTCATCATCCACAAAGTTGACGTTGAAATCCCTACTCAAAATCATCGGCAAATCATCAAATCTCTTTCCAATTCTATCTTGAAGTAATGCAGAAGCCTCTTTAGAACAAATAAATAAATTTTCATACAAAAATTCTCATTTGCACTTAAAGACTTATCCGGTGAAATATAAATGGCAACCAATACAATTAGTTTTTCATTTTCAGAGTGGCAACAACAAACACATATATCACTGATATCAAAAACATTACTACTAAACATACTGGTGTACCTCACATGCACATTCATATGAATTGTGGAAATATATGCCCATTACATCAAACAACCTTTTATAAATAGCTACTCCTGCTGCTGGACGACCGTATCTTCTGAAACTTGCAACAAATTGAATAGTAATCAAACAATATAAGTTGTTAAACTTTAAATACAATTTTTTAAAAAATGGTTGGAAAGTGCAGCATAATCGATGCACAATATCATGATTTTTCTTTCTTAACTTTTTATTCCATCTGGTAACAGTATATTTTGTTAAACTTTAAATACAATTAAAATTTTTAAAAATGGTTTTGAAATGTAGCATAATTGATGTGCAATGTCATGTTTTTTCTTTCTTAACTTTTTATTCCATTTGGTATCAATTTATGTTGTTACTATTTAAATACAATCAAAAATTTTTTTAAAAAAAAGAGAGAGAAATGGTTGGAAAGTGCAATGTAATCAATGCGCGATGTCATACTTTTTCTTTCTTAACATTTTATTCCCTCTGGTAACAGTATAAGTTGTTAAGGTTTAAATACAATTACAATTTTTAAAATTGGTTGGAAAGTACTGCATAATCAATGTACAATATCATGTCTTTTCTTTCTTATCATTTTATTCCATTTGATAACAATATAAGTTGTTAAACTTTAAAAACAATTGAAAATATATATATATATATATATATAAAGGTTTAAAAGTGCAGCATAATCGATGTGCAATGTCATGTTTTTCTTTCTTCCATTTGGTATCAATTTATGTTGTTACTATTTAAATACAATCAAAAATTAAAAAAACTGAAAAAAGTGGTTGGAAAGTGCAGCATAATTGATGCACAATGTCATATTTTTTTCTTTCTTAACATTTTATTCCTTCTGGTAACAGTATATGTTGTTAAACTTTAAATACAATTATAATTTTAAAAATTGGTTGAAAAGTGTAGTATAATCGATGAGCAATGTCATGTCTTTTCTTTCTTAACTTTTTATTCAATTTGATAACAATGTAAGTTGTTAAACTTTAAATACAATTGAAAATTTAAGGAATTGAAAAAAATGGTTGGAAAGTGCAGCATAATTGATGTGCAATGTCATGTTTTTTCTTTCTTAACTTTTTATTCCATTTAGTATCAATTTATGTTGTTATTATTTAAATACAATAAAAAAAAAATGAAAAAAAGTAGTTGGAAACTGAAGCATAATCAATGCACGTCATACTTTTTCTTTCATAACGTTTTATTCCATCTATTAACAGTATAAGTTGTTAAACTTAAATGCAATTATAACTTAAAAAAACGCACACGGACATTCGCGCAAGCGCCCTGTGCCGCCTAAACGGAGCAGCACACTCAGGCACGGTAGAAAGAGTGGGAGATACTAGTTCCTCTCCCTTCCCCTCGATCTTACGCTTTTTCGATCAGCATCACGTGACCCTGACGCGAGTTTGGAAGTTTTTACCCATACAAAAAGTGTCAGCGCCGCTAAAGAAGTTTTCACTTCAAAAAACTGCATATGAAGCATTTTGGGGGGGGGGGGGGGGGGGGGAAGGGGGGGGAGGAATTTTGAAGTATGTGAAAGCAGTAAAAAATTCATTTATTTTAAAAATATCAGTGGCATTCATAGTGCACATCAAGACAAATAATATTAAATGGGAAACTAAGGGTCCCAAATATCTCCCGAAGGTGATAGGCACCATCAAAGTTTAGGTACCAAAAATTCAAACGATTATAAAAAACGGAAAAATTGGTCGATTTGTTTGCGGTTTTCACAAAAACTATTCTTTATGTCAGTATTGTCTTGAAAATAAATTATGAAGATAAATTTCAAAAAATGCCGTTAGAGGGCGCTTTAGACTTTGGAGTAATGAACAACTATTTTTTACTGTTATTTTTTGCATCTCATTAAATTTTTTTAGAAGTTTAGACATAAACTTAAATTTTGATCTCAAAATCTGTGGTTAAGTAGCGCAAACTGAACTGTGTTCAATGGGAGTGGGTAGGTTCAAATTTCAAATGATTATAAAAAACAGAATAATTCGTCAATTGATTTGCGGTTTTCACTAAAACTATTCTTTATGTCAGTATTCTCTTGAAAATAAATTATAAACATAAATTTCAAAAAATGTCAATAGAGGGTACTTTAGACTTTGGAGTAACGTACAACTATTTTTTACCGTTATTTTTTGCATCTCATTAAATTTTTTTGAAGCTTAGACATAAACTTAAGTTTTGTGCTGAAAATCTGAATTATTGAGAGTGGTTATGTAGCGCTAACTGAACTATGTTCAATGGGGGTGGGAAGGTTCAAATTTCAAATGATTATACAAAACTGAAAAATTGGTCGATTCGTTCGCGGTTTTCTCTAAAACCATTCTTTATGTCAGTATTTTCTTAAAAATAAACTTTAAAGAAAAATTTCAAAAAATTCCGTTAGAGGGTGCCTTAAACTTTAGATTAATTAACAACAACTGTTATTTTTTGTATCTAATTGAATGCTTGCAAAAGCTTAGACTTAAATATTGAGCTCAAATTCTGAATCGTTGGGAGGGGTTAAGAAGTGCAAACTGAACTGTGTTCAGGAGTTGAAATTTTACCCTGCCCACCCTACGAACACAGTTCAATTTTTCGCTGCTTAATTACTCACAACGATTTAGATTTTGAGCACAAAATTTAAGTCCAAGCTTTTAAAACATTTATTTATATAAAAAAAAATAGTTGTTGGTTGCTCTGAAGTTTAAGGCGCCCTCTAATTTTTTGAAATTTATCTTTAAAATTTATCTTCTAGGAAATATTGACATAAAGAATGGTTTTAGAGAAAACTGGAAACGAATTGGACCAATTTTTCCGTTTTTTAGTATCATTTGAAATTTAAACCCTCTGAACACAGTTAAGTTTGTGCTACTTAACCACTCCCAACTATTCAGATTTTGAGCTCAAAATTTAAGTCTAAGCTTATGAAATCCTTTAATGAGATGCAAAAAATAATGGTAAAAATAGTTGTATGTTACTCCAAAGTCTAAAACACCCTCTATCGACATTTTTTGAAATTTATGTTTATAATTTATTTTCAAGAGAATATTGACATAAAGAATAGTTTTAGTGAAAACCACAAATCAATTGACAAATTATTCTGTTTTTTATAATCATTTGAAATTAGAACCTACCCACTCCCATTGAACACAGTTCAGTTTGCGCTACTTAACCACAGATTTTGAACTCGAAATTTAAGTTTATGTCTAAACTTCTAAAAAAAATTAATGATATGTAAAAAATAATGGTAAAAAATAGTTGTTCGTTACTCCAAAGTCTAAAGCGCCCTCTATCGGCATATTTTGAAATTTATCTTTATAATTTATTTTCAAGACAATACTGACATAAAGATCAGTTGACATGTGTCTTCCTCCCTAACATAGACAAACCTTTCAAAAAAGCATTATGTACAATGTGTATATTACATGTCCCAATATTGACAAGATTTCGTTCCGCAACAACTTTAATTTCTTCATTCATTAGTTTATGAACTTTTTATTGACGTAAGGTCTGTCACACCCCAACATCAATAAATATCTTCGTGGAAGTTTCATTTCATCCAATGCCTCGAGTATTTTTTCAAATACAATCTTGATACACACTTGATAAGTAACAAATCATGTGCAATCCCATATGGGGACAGTCTCATTTAGGGAGAAAGGGGGTGGAAAGTAGAAGCATTGGTTCTTCTTTTTAGTAGGAGACGGAAGAAGATTTCGCAACAAAATGGATGTGCAAAAACGGCGAATCTGTTGCAAGAGCCGATTCGCGAAATTTTTTTCATTGGTCGGAAATTTTTGAAGTTTTCTCCGAAAATAGTGGAAAAAGTGACTTGAGATCAAAAATAGTAACAAAAAGTGACCAATGCGAAAAATAGTGACTTTTAGTGAAAATAGTGACCTGTGCTGAGCCCTGTATTCAGCTAGCCGAATATTCGGTTCACCTGTTGGCCGAATATTCGGTATTCGGCCAAAATCACTATTCGGTGCATCCCTAGTAATTAGCAAGTTTTTAAATATTTTTAATTAATAAAAATTAAGGTAAAAATAACAGATTTCAAATCTTAGAAATTTATCTCAAAATGGACATGTAGAAATATTTGCACAAAAATTGTTTAAACATCTTGTTTATTTATTATTATTATTATTTTAAAAAATCTAAAGTTATTTAGTATGCATTTCGACATAGCTAATATTTATAAGTATTAACGAATTAAGTGTTGTAAACGCAGGATTTTCAAAAGTGTGGAACTTGATACACGTGTTTAATAATTTTTTTTAAATGCTATACAGTAGTTTCCCTCAAATCTGCACATAATTTACAGGTGTAAACAATGAAACATTCAGCTTTAACGTAGGTACAAAATTGGACTTTTTATTTATTATATCAATTCCATATGAGGACCCCAGAAACCAAGGGCTACAAGTGACAAAATTTCGATTTGGAGTAAATTGAGTTTAAAGATAATTGATGTTAAATTGGAACATAAATAACAATTGAGTGGATTGAAATAGGAAATTTCTGCTTGTTGCATTCTGGTCTTTGAACTCTTATTTCAATAACTGTTAAAAAAGAAAACATTTAAAGTACAATTTTCTTTAAATGTATAATTAATCAATATTGTTTGTTTTTCGAAAAAAGTGGTTTGCCTAACTCAGCAAATAAAAAAATCACTTATATTTCTTTACCTGGAATGAAAAAAAGCATATTTTTAGGTCGTCTGTGTATTTATTTTTTCAATTTTGTCACTTATATCCCTTGGCTTCTGGGGTCCTCATATATATTTTAATTTGTAATTTTCATTAATATATTACTGAATTCATGTGTTTTCATGAAGGAAGAATAAATTTATTTTGGAATAAATTAAGATATTGCTGATATCACTGGTAATCACAATATTTTTACCAAATGTATTTATGTATTAACCAAAAATTTTTGGTTAATAAGCCTGGCTAAACTTGAAGTGAAACTTTCTTATTTTATGATTTTGATGTGAATTAGTAATGTATCTTTATAAAGCAAATTTCATATGAAAAATGCATCTTATCATTCTTATCTGTATAATAAATATCTAATCATATCGATTACGGGACATGTCTAATCTTTAATATTATTTTAAACTAAGATACACTAAATTTGGTTATAAATTTCTTCATAATATAACATCCCTGCATATTTTGAATAACACATTAAAATTTAATAAATAATATTACAAAAGATAAGTTTACAAAAATCTAAGGTTTTGTTTAATATTCAAAATATGTTTCTTCAAAAATTTAAATTTATTTTTTCTACAACATATTAAAAACTTTTTGTTAAAAGCAAGTAAATTTTAATCAAATATAAATATAGGTTTTTGACACGATGGTTTAAACCATGGTTAAAACTGTCAAAAACTTGCCAACTCTGGTGCCTTCACATATAAATTTTGTGCAACAGTCATTTCTACACTGTTTTGGGTTACTGCAGCTTTTGCCAATCTTTCTGTTCCCTCTTTAATTAATCCCAGTGCAACTTCTTAATTTATTTTTTTAATTTGTTGATCATTTGGTTACTCTCATTAATCTGTGAATAAATATCATTTCTTCCTTTTCTTTAAGCACCACTGAAGATGCAATAGTAGAATCGGGAAACATTTCTTTCATCAATTCAAGTGTGTCAGTGCAGGATTTAAATGAAAAGTTTTTATTTGCCACTGACAAGGCCCAAAGAGTTTCGGATTTTAAAATCTGACTTTGGTGACTAAGGGAACCAGAATTAGCATCACTTTGATCTACAGTTTTAACGATTGATTTGTTTTTGAATCTAGTATTAAATTTCAACAGGTGTTTTTTACTATTATGATGAGATTGCACTTGAACAGTTGTATGTGAACAATAAAAACAAAACACTGAAAAAGCAATTACGGCCCCCACTTGGTTCAGCTTAACCAGAATGAATGTTCTTATTTTTTCTCCTTCTGACCTTCTCAGTGAAATAGGGCACAAATAGTAGGAGGAGCTACATTAGGGATGACTGTGATTGGAAAAAAAAATACCGATGTCTTAAATGACAGTTATTTCCAACCAAACAAAGCAAAACAAATCTGTGCGCTTTTAAGGTCTCGAAATACTAAGAGATTTGTGGAGTTTGCTCGCTATAAATGCATTTGTTTTAGGAACAAAAATGAAATTTTAGGATTTTTAGGGGGGAAAATAAGTCATGAATTTCAGGGGGAATGCGAGCCCTGTTATTAAACTCAAAGAAAATTAAACATCATTAAAACTAGATAAAAGACACTTAAAAATGTGTAGCTTATAATTAAAATGCTTAACTATATAAAAAACAATTATGGCAAAAAAAAAAAAAAAAAAAAAAAAAAAAAAAAAGCCGGTTAAAACCAATAAAAGACATTGGCCTGGCTTTTTTGCAACCCTTGAAATGTAGCAAGACAATATTATACTTCCAGCATTAATATTCGCCCCAGTCTTAAAAATCTCCACACTGAGTATAATGGGGAAAAATTGTGCAGTAATTAATGGGTACATTAATCCAGTAGCTAAGAAGAAAAAAGATGACATTTATATTTTTTTCATATAATTTTAATAACTTTAAGCTTTTACAGCATATTTTCTCATTGGCCATGATCTCATCTTTTTCAGTTCCTTTGGTGTCTTCAAATTCTTTTGATGTTTTGTAAGTTCTCGGCGCATAGCCCTAGTTTTCTTGGGTCTTAAATCTTTAGGTACATACTTCTTATTTTTGTACAGCTTCCTTAAATTTTCCTTCCGGTTTTGGTTCATTACTGTGAGAACTCTAGCTATGGATTTTCGTACAATATATCTAAAAAGGAATATGAAAAGTTAAAGAAATGCAATAGTAAAAAATAAAATACACAAATTAAAAATTTTACATAATTGATAAAATCCTAGAATAACAGTTAATCTCTTTTATAATTTTTTAAAACTTATTAACAATGGATTCATGTTAGAACAGCAATTGAAAATTTGATAATATATTCTCAAACTTTCAATAAATGTTTTTTTTAATATGCCTGTATGTTTTACCTCAAACATTATTATTCATGTTCAGGCTAGAGGCACACAGGTTTGTAAATTCACCAAAAAACAAAATTTTATTAATCAATTATTAATAATTTACTTTATCAAACACATTTTACAGATTTATCTACAACAAAACTCTCAGTAATTTTATTACTTTCTTGTAATCTTTATAAGAAGAAAGTATTGGATTCGCAAAAATTTTCGAATTTCGGTTTTTGATGGATTTACATGTTTAAGAGCTGTATCACATAAAGAAAGGCTTTTCGGCAAGCATTTTACAAAACAGAATCGTTCATTTTGCTCCGTGTTCAGTAAACAGGTTTTTCAAACTTCTCACGGGGTTATTTAATTTCTCGCTTCGCTCCTATTGGTCAGTTGATCAGCGCTGAATGAATTACCAACATTTTCCGTGCAATGTGGGAAATGCTTGGTAAACAAAAATAGCGAACAGATTCGCCCTACATCAAGGTCATGAAACATTTTGCTGGCTGTAATCTTGTGTAGGGAAAAAAGTTCTGAGAAAGACGTCCGTGTGATACCGCTATTAGTTGTCAGAGAACTCAAAGTTTGTGGCTTCTCTTTCAAGATCTTTCAACAAAATTTGTGTTGTTCTGCAATTTTATGATAAAATGTGTGTTTTTTGCAATCCTTTGATGAAATCAGTGTTTTTCCACAATATTAGAACTCCTTTGACAAAATTAATGTTTTTTCAATCTTTCAACAGAATTTTTTTTTCTTTCGCAGTATTTTAATAAAATTCACATTTTTTGGTGCCTTTTGATAACATTTTCTTCATTTTTGACAAAATTTGCATATTTTTCATGATCCTTCATCCACTTGACGAAATTAACAATTTGCAGGGTTTGTTGATTTAAATCAGCTTGATTTTAATCATGATTTAAATCAATTGATTTTTTTAAAAAAATCATTGATTTAAATCAATTTTTCCTTACAATTATTTTTCAATAAATTTAAGATGTAAATAAACATATTAATGTACATTAATGTAATTTAGTTTTGTATAATACAGATAATCAAATAGCTTTTAGAAAGATAAAGCTCAATCTTTGTCAAAAAGTAATCTAAAGTTTAGAAGAAAATGCTTTCAAAATAACCTTGCAACAGTAAGGAAATCTAAGAAGAAATATATTAAATATTGGAATATTTACTTATTAGTATTTTGAAAAACTTCTGCAAGTTGAGATAAAATAAAACTGTATGATTGAGTGCTCTCCACTTCGGTGATGCCTATTATATTAAAATTTGACCAAAATCTGAATCATTCAATGATTTTTCTTTTGAATCTAACTTAGACTTCAGACTTTTTAGAATGGTGAAATGGGAGCCTGATACTCAAAAACTTGTAGAATCCATAATCAACTAGTGTTTTATTGCAATAACTTCATTTACTTCAGTGGAACGAATGTTTTCTGCCTTTCATTTAGTATATTTGAAAAGTAAAAATAGATTCATAAAGTTGTTAAACTTGTTTATCTGTATACCAGCCGTTTAACAAAAAAAAAAAAAAAAAAAAAAAAAAAATTTAATATCTTAGTTTACAATTAACTGTCAAATTTGTTTAAAATTTTTGTGTTGCAGTTATTTTTTACTTTAACTAAAATACTGAAGGTTGAATTGATTTTTGACATCGGATTTGCACTTTTCCATTCATTTTATGTAATAAAGATTTTTCCACAGCCTAAAATTTTACCTTTAGAATCATTTATGTAAATTGTGTAACATTAATAATATATATATTGATAATAATTACAATATATGCATGTATGTGTATGATTAATTTATAAATTAAAAGAAAAGTCATAAAAAACAATAATACTGTGTGAGATTTAAAAAAAAATCGATTTAAATAAAAAAAAATATATGATTTAAATAATAAAAAAAAAATAGATTTGTTTTATTTTTATAAAAAAAAATCACGAACCCTGGCATGGAAAAAGCTAGATATGTCATTTTTCGGCACTTCTCGGATAGACAAAATAACGCTAAATATCATTTTGGTACTTAGTATGATTTGACACAGGTCACGGCTGCAAGAAGTTCATCTAAGCCAAGACAAAAATTTTCTGAGCATAAGGAATAACAAAAAGAAAATTATTTAAAAGATTTCTATGCCTTGTATTGTATCTGAAAATTGATCTGTTACAATAAAAGAAAGTGATGAAAAGTACTTGATAATAAAATTGATATTATTTAAGAATATAAAGTCAAATTTATTTTCAGTCAAATATTTCTTCAAGATCAGTCCTGAGACTGAAGGTCTTGCACCCATGACCCAGGTTTGGTGCAAATTTAAGGAAAAATGCTATTTCAGCACAAACCTGCACAGCACTAACACTGGAACTTTTACTTTAGTTATACAAATATGACATGTGAATTTCACATCATATTTGTATAACTAAAGATATAATTTATTTAGATATAAAATTATATTTTATTTTAGATATAAAATTAAGCTGAATGTAAAATGCATGCAGATTTAATAAAAGTCTTGTTTCACTTAGTAGCATATCAAGGTGTTAAAATTTTAAACAAATACAAGATAAAAAAATATATATATATATATATATAATTGTTTACTCTTTCAGAAAACAAATGTTTCACTTAGTAGCATATCAAGATGTTAAAATTTTAAACAAATACAAGATAAAAATATATATATATATATAATTGTTTACTCTTTCAAAAAACAAACACATTCAATTAATACAAAAGCGAGAACATAATATACTAACCACAATATGAGAGAAAAACATTTTTTTACAAGCTAGTTTTTCCTCAAATATAGACAGAAATCTCATCAGTATATCTTTATCATCCCATAGCATCAGGAGAACGAAAGTTTTAAAAGCATCATATGAGACTTCAGAAAAATTACTTCACAATCATTAATATGAAATCAATGGTATTGATAATAGCTGAAACTCTTGCATTGCCTGGGCATGTGATGCTCCAAACTGATTTTAGACAAAAAACATTTATTAGAACAACATTTTGCTGCAGCACTGTTTTCGTATCTTTTGGTTCCATAAATAAATATTTTCTTAAGTGTACATTGCGCATTTAACACATCTTGAAGGTTGTCAAATAAGGGATTTTCTCTATTTTAATGATTTTAAGAGAAATTGGTACAAAATAACACAAAAACACTTATCACCAAGTGTTGATATATTTTATAAGTAACAAAAAGTTACTAATTGTAGTCACATATAATTTTAAACACAATTTAAATAAATCTCATCAGTACATTAATTTCATCACATATTATCAGGAGAACGAAAGTATTCAAAGCATCATATGAGATTTTCCTAACAAAATATTTTCTCCCATGTTGAAGAAGCAATTAAAAAATGATAAACATTGCTCATTTTTAAATTAATCTTCAATTAATTTACCTGTATGTTTTACCTAGAACATTATCAACAATGTTCAGGCTAGAGGCACACAGATTGTTAGTTGACAAATTCACAATAATTTCACAAAATCAATTTATGAATCTGTCACAGAAAAAAAAAAAGGGCAATTTTTTTCAAACCATGGACAAATATACTAAATTTAGTCAATGTCTTTCTTTATTAGACCTCTTAAAAAACACATGGGGCAGTAAAAAATGGAGCGGGGAAAATCATAAATAGAAAACAGTAAATATCTAAATTTTAAAACAGAGCAATGAAAATATTCATCTTTAAATGTATATATTCCAATTTTACAGTAAAAAAACATTCAGATTTTTAAACATTCAGAAAATACAAATTTAAAATTAGCAAAAAGGAGTCTGCTTCAGGTGAATATTCAGAAGTAACTGCATAAAATGAAAAAATAAGTTTTAAAATGAATTTTTTTAGCACAATTATGACAAAATCAGCAAATAGAAAGATCTTACAATTTATTTTTTAATGGTTTAAGAGAAATCAGACAGAAAATCATGCAAAAACATTTGCTAGAAGAAGCTGTTTTTGAACAAATTGAAAATAATGACATTTGAAAAAAATAATTACTCAGTTATACTGTCTCCATACTTGATGCTAATTCTGAATATGAAAGAAAATTGATTACCGATTGAAATAATGAAAAATTAGTAGACTAGTATTGTAGACTACAAATTGTCAGACTAGTAATAGTTTTTTTTTTAATTTTTTAGAAAAGAATTGCCCCTGGAAAAATGTTAAAATAGTTTTTTTGGATAAGGGAAATCGTTCTAAATTTCATTTTGATACCAAGTTAGTATGTTTTGGTTCAAATTTAAGGTTAAATGCCATTTCTGTGCAGATATGCACAGCATTTGAAACCCTGTAAACAAATCTCATCAGTATATTTGTTTCATCCTATATTATCAGGAGAACGAAAGTATTCAGAACATCATCTGAGATTTTTTTTTTTTTTTTTTTTTTTTGTCAAGAGTCAAAACTTTTATAAAACATGATCATTTTTTAAATAATTTTATTTCCCTATAAATTTTACCTAGAACATTATCTTACAGATAAGAACATGTAAGTTTTTAGTTACCTCATCTATTATAACAGAAAACTGGCATGTGCAAAACATTATAGGAAAAGAAGATTCTTTTAGGAGAGACCTAAAGTGATATATAGGGTAACATCCCCAGTAATTGGCACATCATACAACCATGTCCAAGAATAAGATTTAGATCCAGTCTCTTAAAAATGCAAGACCATATACCAGTTATATGCTCATTTACTTTAAAGATAACTTTGATTTATGCTACTCAATGACATTAGTCCCAAGGAACGAGAAACAATTATGGTTTGTATCAAACTAGCCATTTTGTTGCAAATGCTTCTTACCTGGCTTAAGAAAGGCATGCTTTTCATTATTATCTAATTTCTAATATACAGTAGACTCCCTCAAATCCGCACAGCTTGGGACCAGAGGTTTTGCGGATTTTAGAATTTTGTGGATTTCTGGTCATTGCTTTGTTTACATTTTTTAAAAGTAATTTTAATGTAATTAATAATGAAATCAAAAGTATAATGAATGTTTACAATATGCTAAAATATTAAAATAGGTAATAAACTAAAATAATAAAATTTAGATAGTTTTTAAAATTATAAAAATACTAAAAGCAAAGGTCAAATTAATAATCAATAATGTACAATTAAATATTCATTATCATCATGGTGAAATGTGTTTTTCCTAAATTATTCAATGAAACTTTCCTCATAAAAGTACATTACTATTTCGCATTAAGATCATAAAATAATGAAGCTTTATTTCAGGTTTAGCCAGACTTAATAACTAAAAAAGTTTGATTAATACATAAATGTATTTGGTAAGATTGTGATTACCAATGATATCAGCAATATCTTTATTTTTTCAGAAATAAATTATTCTTTCTTTATGAAAAATCATGAATTCAATAATCTTAACAAAAATTACAAATTAAAAAATATATGGAATTGATATAAAACTAAAAAAAGTCAAATTTTGCACCTACATCTGAACTGAATGTTTCATTGTTTACATCCGTAAAATATGTGCGGATTTTAGAGAGTTGCGGATTTTAGGAGTGCGGATTTGAGGAAGTCTACTGTGTTTTATATTTTAATTGACAACAGTTGCTTAGTTGAAAAGGGTTACTTTAATTGTGTAAAAGTATTTTTGACACAAATATTTGGATTTCTGAATTAATGATAGATGCCAATTAATGGTGCTTCAAATTTGATAGTTCTAAGTAATTGGCACCTATTCCAATTACAAGGGGAATCACATGTTTTGAGATTAAACCACTTATTTTGGCAGTACACTATGTTATATATAGACTAATTTTGTTTATCAGTTGTTTTTATTTGAAAATATGAAATATTATCAGTAATTGGAATCCATTAAAGCTTTATACGACAATTACTGGGGACAGCATAACAATTACTGGGTATTAACATCATAAATATATTGTATTGTTTTAACATGTTCATATTTCAGACTGATATGCTGATTTTTTTCTTTCAAATACCTGAAATATGGCATATCCATCTACAGTAAATTCATTTAAAGCGATTAAACCCAATGCAAAATTAAGTTTTTTTTTTTTTTTTTTAATGTAAACACGTGCTAATTACTAGTGACCACAGCAACTTTTTATAAATTTATTTTTATAAAAATACTTTTTCAAAAAATTTTACTTTTAGTAGGCAAAATACATGCACATATATGCATTCTTTGATTTAAAAATATTTGCAAGTAAATATTTTTTGGCAATGAAAATTTGAAGTAAGTTTAAAGACAAATTCTTAATGTGCCAATTACTGGGGATGTTACCCTATATACAGGGTGTTTCTAAATTCATGGTACAAACTTTAAGGGGTGATAGTACACATCTAGACAAACGATATTAAATAGGCAATTAAGGGTCTCCCAACGTCTTCCGCAGGAGATAGGCGTCATTAAAGCTTTTAGGGTCCAAAATTTCAAATGATTATAAAAATCGGAAAAATTGGTCGATTCGTTTGCAGTTTTCACTAAAACTATTTTTTATGTCAGTATTTTCTTAAAAATAAATTATAAAGATAAATTTCTAAAAATGTCGATAGAGGGCGCTTTAGACTTTGGAGTAAAAAACAACTATTTTTTACATCTCATTGAATGTTTTCGGAAGTTTAGGCTTAAACTTAAATTTTGAGCTTAAAATCTGAATAGTTGTGAGTGGTTAAGTAGCGCAAACTGAACTGTGTTCAAGGGGGGAGGGAAGGTTCAAATTTCAAATGATTATAAAAAACAGAAAAATTGGTCGATTTATTTGCGGATTTCACTACAAGTATTCTTTATGTCAGTATTTTCTTGAAAATAAATTATAAAGATAAATTTTTAAAAAATGTCGATAGAGGGCGCCAGTGTTCTTGCTGACATTTGACCAACCTTAGTAATTTGGCTAATTAGAAATAAAAAACATTCGGCAAATGAAAAAAGTTTTAGCAAAATAGATTCGCCGTGTAACACAAACACAAAAAAAACTTCTTTAATGTACACCCTTTTTTTCAATATGTTCTAAAATATGTTTTTTATATTATTATTATTAATTATTAATCTACCATTAATTATTAATCTTATATTATTATTCTTAATTATTAATCGATCATTATTAATCTAGTTTCAACTATACGCTATATATATATATATGCATATATATGAAAAACGAAAATAAAGAAAAGAAAAAAAATGAGCACTAGCAATTTGGCGAATCTAATCGCGTGTTTACTCGCCAAATGAAGAATTTAGTCGCAATTTGGCGCAATGGCAAGCGACAGTGAGAACCCTGGAGGGCGCTTTAGATTTTGGAGTAACGAACAACTACTTTTTACCACTATTTTTTGCATCTCATTGAATGTTTTCGGAAGCTTAGACTGAAACTTAAATTTGAGCTCAAAATCTCTGAATAGTTGAGAGTGGTTAAGTAGAACAAACTGAACTGTGTTCAAGGGGGAAGGAAAAGCTCAAATTTCAAATGATTTTAAAAAACGAAAACATTGGTCGATTCGTTTGCAGTTTTCGCTAAAACAAACGATATGCCTTTATTGCATTGAAAATAAATTTTAAAGATAAATTTCAAAAAATTCCTTAAAGGGTGCCTTAAACTTTAGAGTAACCAACAACTATTTTTAAAAATTATTTATTATGTCTGATTAAATGCTTGCAATAGTTTAGACTTAAATTTTGATCTCAAATTCTGAATCGTCAGGAGGGGTCAAGAACTGCAAAATTGAACTGTGTTCGAGGGGGGAGTAGAGGGTTAAATTTGAACTCCTGAATACGGTTCAGTTTGTGCTTCTTGACGCCTATCGAATGGTTTAGAATTTAAGCTCAAAATTTAGGTGTAAGCTTTTGAAAGCATTTATTTAGATACAAAAAATAACGGTGAAAAATAGTTTTTGGTTAATCTTAATTTTATGGCACCCTCTGACGAAATGTTTTGAAAATTTTCTTTAAAATTTATTTTTAAGGAAATACTGACATAAAGAATAGTTTTAGCAAAAACCGCAAACGAATCGACCAATTTCACCGTTTTTTATAATCATTTGAAATTTGAACCTTCCCTCCCCCCCTTGAACACAGTTCAGTTTGCACTACTTAACCACTGCCAACTATTCAAATTTTGAACTCAAAATTTAAGTTTGAGTCTAAGCTTTCAAAAACATTTAATGAGATGCAAAAAATAACGGTAGAAAATAGTTGTCCGTTACTTCAAAGTCTAAAGCACCCTCTATCGACATTTTTTTTAAATTTATCTTTATAATTTATTTTTAAGAAAATAGTGACATAAACAATAGTTTTAGTGAAAACCGCAAACTAATCGACCTATTTTTCCGTTTTTTATAATCATTTGAAATTTTGGACCCTAAGCCTTAATGGCGCCTATCTCCTTCGAAAGACATTTGGGACCCTTAATTTCCTATTTAATATTGTTTTATGTGTACCATCACCCCTTAAAGTTTGTACCATGAATTTAGAAACACCCTGTATAAATATATATATATATTTTTTTTTCTTGCAAGGGTCACACTTACTCAAAGGTTTGGAAAATGCAAAAAAAAATTTTAAAGCAGAAAAAAAAAAAAAAAAGAAAAGAAATTGCAGCAATAAAATTAGTTTTTAAAGGAAAAAAAAACATTAAAACAAAAATTGCAGCAACAAAATCAGTTTATGGAGCAGGGGAAAAAAAAACATTTTATAACAACAAAATTAGTTTTTGTAACTGAAAAATCTATTCCCAGTAACAACTTTTTTCTCCCATGCCTTTTTGACAAAATCTGCCATTTCTTGTCAATCTTGATGAAATTTGCCACATTTTTTCAATATCTTTCGATGAAATCTGCCCCCCCCCCCCAAGACCTTTACGATAAATCAAGTTTTTTCAAGATCTTTCAACGAAATCTGCCACTTTTTTTTTTTTTTTTTTTTACTTCTTGAAAAAAAAATCAGAACAGAATCGCTAGTAAATGTTAAAAGAGGAAAATGAAAATTCTTTGGAGGTGACAAAGAGGCACTAAAAAATTAAATTTGGATGAAAAAAAAAAAAAAAAAAAAAAAAAAAAAGCATTTTGGTACAGAAAAGTTAAAATAACTCATTTGTAACACATTGTCAGACATGCTACAGGCTCAGCAAGAAAAAAGCTGAACTTTCATGGCCTCACAGACTTTTGGTGAAATCTGTATTTTTCTGCAATTTTTTTTTAACGAAATTAGCGTTTTTCCGCGAAATATTAACAAAATTTGCGCTTTTTCTCACCCTTTTTCGACAAAATTTGCGTATTTTCCACGATCTTTCGTCAAAATTTGCATATTTTCCGCGATCTTTCGTCAAAATTTGCATATTTTCCACGATTTTACGTCAAAATTTGCGTATTTCCCGCAATCTTTCGTCAAAATGTGCGTATTTTTTGCGATCTTTCGTCAAAATGTGCAGATTGTCAGCCTTACCCATATCCTTAACACTCATATTCCTAAGCACATATACATATTGTAAGGGAATAACATGGCATGACTTACTGGTTTTTATTTTATTTCAATACTATTCGATCTTTGTCTTATCTCCAATTCTTTTATTTTGTTTTCCTGGTTCCATAGCATATTCCACCGTTTAAATTGGTTACTTATTTGTTTACTTTCGATTTGATCATCTTACGTGTGCGTTCATGGTCGTTTTCTTCCGTTTGATCGCGATTTGCGATCTTCGCAAATCGCAACTTACGAGTAGCCGTATCTCCCTTTCGCAAAGCAGGAACGCTTTCGCTCAACTTCTGCAGACGCAAAGGGGCGTTGTCGTCTGGCGATATCTGGAATCGCGAGGGGTATTTAAATCAGTCGGTTTGTTTTGACGGCTGGTGGTTTGACGATGTTGTGGGCTAGTAAAGGCCGTTTGTTGTCATAAATACTAGTTATGGAAGGTTCGATTGCAGTTTATCTTAGATAGTGAAAGATAGTGTTTTTTTTTAAAACAAACTTCTGTTAGTTAATAGCGGGAATGTGATGATGAATATGTTGCTGCCATGAACTGTGTTAACATCCAAGGTTTTTTTTTTTTTCTTTGAACTATTCCTGGACTTTACTTGTTCGTCATCGTTCGTTTTGAGAATTGCTTTTTCCAGTGATGCCATGGTGAGTTGTTCGTTTTGCAAACCTGTACTGGTCTTTTAAACTTTACCTTACGTCATGCCGTTTAAATTAATTAAGTGCTTTTATCATGTTAAAGTATTACTCTAATTCTATGGATAATATAATTTCAGAAATTATTGTTTTTGATTGATTTTACCAGATATAATTTTCTCTTTGTTTATTATTTCATATATACATATTTTAATTTGAATATGTTTTTTTTGAAAAATAAACGTTAGGTTATATTTTAATCAAATGCTTCTTTACTGACTTTATAACGCAATCACACATATTGCCAATTTTTTTTTCAGGTCACCATTTTTTATTTTTTTTCAACCTCTGCTTAAATTTTATTTAATTTTAGAACGGTTCTGGCCTCAGAACCGATCACATATTTCCCACTATATTTTGTCAACACGCGTGTATTTTCCGCGCCCTTTCGTCAACATGCATGTATTTTCCGCAATCTTTCGTATTTTACGCGGTTTTTCATCGAAATTTGCGTATTTTCCACGATCTTTCAGCAAAATTTTAATACTTTCGCCGATCTTTCGATAAAATAAGAGTGCGTATCACGATTATTTGAGAAAATTAGAGTATTTTTTCGCACCCTGTTCACAAAAATTGTTTTCCCCGCAATTTTTTTTTTTTTTTAATGAAAATCGCGTCTTGTTCGTGATAAATAGTATCAAAAATAGTGTTTTCTCGTGATCTTCTGAAGAAAATAGTATCTTTTCTGCGATTGTTTGATGAATTTATAGGGTTTTTTTTTTTTGCAATCCTTTGGAGAAATTTGCTTACTTTAGTGCGGTTTGTACTCGTGTTTTTGTTGTATTTCATCCGTTATCCCCCCCCCCCTAAATATAAATGTCAAAAAATTTTAATGCATATTTGCATCGATCCTGTTGTCTAGTGTTAAACAAGCTTTAACCCTTTTGGTCTCATTGCCTCATTAAAGTCTTTTCAGTATATAAATAACATCTTTTATTTTATTTTATTTTTATTAATCATTCGGTTTTTATCAATATTTTAAAATAAAACTTACCTTTTATTAGCCAGGTCCCATTCCTCTAATCTATTTAAAGTTTTCATCTGTTTAAATCTAATTATCAACTGCCGGTTTTTAATAGACTTCCGATAAACGACCTATCATCGTAAGTAACTTTTCCTTATGGCGTAGTATGCCGATACGTCCATAGATGGCGTCGCGATCTCGTTACGTCGATCGCGTCACTCCCGTCATCCCTATCCGTGTAGTGGACTGATCCTAGATTGTTCTAGTGAGAGGGCGTTGTTTCGGCACGTGCCTGTTCCTTCAGAGTATAAATACCGGTGAAATCTCTTTCAACTTCGCTTGTTTTTAAAAAGGTTTTTAACCTCTCTAGAAAATGGGAAGCTTTTCAGCTTTCCTTTGTTTTTAAAATAAGACCCTTTTACAGTCATCTCATCTCATGAAATACGGCGTTGGTAAATATGGATTTCTGTCTTAAATTAAATTATAATAGTTTGTTTTTCAAGAAATATTTCATAAAGTAATTTTCCCATAGTGCTGGACACTTTTTAAAAGTTATGCTTTGGATCTGTGAAAGATTATCTGGCTGTCTAAAAGTTACCATCTATTTTTATGTCTGTCTCCAACGAATAAATAAACTGTGGATTGTTATATTTTAAGAATTGTTTCCTCATTGTTTAACTTAGTTTAAGTACACATTTGCACTATTACATCTTTCATACTGCAGTGGCTTCTCATAAGCATAAATTTGCATTTGTTTCCACAAGCGCTGATTTAAATAACTCTGATAACGTGTTAAGTTGTTTAAAGTGAATGTGGTTCACAGTTAACCTCATTTTCGATAGATCCCAGGGATGATAAAATTCGTCACCGAAAAAGCGGAATTCCGCGGAATAGTAGCATGTTTGACATTGTAGATGATTTCGTTTGGAACAGGTCGGCGCAAGTATGTCACCCCTGTAGTGCTTATCTTTTTTTTTTTTTTTTTTTTTTTTTTTTTTTTTTTATGTATGGAAATAATGCTAGCAATTCTATTAATTTTTGATTCAAGCTGATTTTCTTAGGACATGTACACATTTTCTTGGTAAAAAGAAAAATCTTATCTGATCCTTTATCATATACATCATAGTTTCAGCAGATTTCTTTCACTTATTCATTAAATGAACTCATTTGTGAATTTCATAAGACAATGTTAATTTCAATAAAATTATAAAACACTTTTTTATATATTTTAATTTTTAAAATATATCGGGGGTTCTGATGACAAAATGTTTCAGGCTCACCTCTAATAGCAAAAATAAATAAAACACTAAAAAATTTTTACAAATGACACCATTATCAAATTTACTAGTTATACACAATAAAATACTTACATCTTTGAAAGCTTGGATGCTGCACCTCCAGTAACTTTTGAAACTCTAAGTGCAGCCAGTTCCTGCTTTAATTCTTCTAGTTGTTTCAAGACCTCATCTCTTTTCTTCCCCCGAAGTTCACGAGCTTTCACTTTTGCCTATAACAAATTATTTATCACTTAACAGGGCTTGAAATTCAATTTTTCGAAGGAGGGGTGTCTCCCTACCAACATTTATAAATGGAGGGGAGTTTGGTTGTTTGGGAGGGAGAAAAAATATTTAAAATCCGCCATCATTTTATGAGCTATTTAAAGAATTACCAGAATACAGACATAAAAAAATATCACTGAAGCAATTTTTATCAACAATTCAGAATAATTATGCGAAATGTGTAAAAAAAACTTTTATACTGTCTAGTTTTTACTGGTGGTAAATTTCCTCCCAGTGCTAATTATTTTTGTCACAGGTCTAATTATTAAATTAATAATAATTAATAAAACTTCTAATTAATTTAATAAATTTATATTTATAATTTATAATTAATGACTAATAATTATAATTAATAATGTTATTTTTCTGTATTTTAAATGTGCAAGATACAAATTTAATCATAAAATGATACTTATTTGAGTATAGAAGATAAGAAGTATCACTATTGTTTGCATTTCTTTAAGAAAGGGGCAAGTCAAATTCATCGAAAAAGATTTTCTTAAAAAATGAATACTTTGTTGAGTAAAGTTGAAATCTGCCGTTTTTTCGTGAATTTTCTGAGAAAAATTGCCGTTTTTTCGCGATCTTTGGATGAAATCTGATGTTTTATCGCAATTTTTTTAAAGAAAATTGCCGTTTTTCGCGATATTTTCGGGAAATTTGTAGTTTATAGTGAATCTTTTGTCGAAATTTGTCGTTTTTTGGGATTTTTGGACGAAATTTGATGTTTTTTCGTGAATTTTTTGAGGAAATTTGGCGTTTTTTCGCGATCTTTTGATGAAATCTGATGTTTTATCGCGATTTTTTTACGAAAATTGTCGTTTTTCGTGATATTTTGGGGAAATTTGTCATTTATAGTGAATCTTTTGTCGAAATTTGTCGTTTTTCGCGATTTTTGGACGAAAATTGACGTTTTTTCGCAACCTTTTTGACGAAAATTGCCGTTTTACAGGAGTCTGTGACGAAATTAGGCATTCTTTCGTGAATCTTTTGACGAAATTTGCCAGAAATTAGTTATTTTTTTCGCGATCTTTTAACAATATTTGCCGTTTTTAGCAAACTTTTACGAAATCACGCGTCTTGTGAAACGTGTAAGAGCTGTTTCTTTTGTATGTCACCTCCGATCTTTTGAGTAATTTATGCGCAATAGCGCGTCCGCGGCATCACTGTTTCATAATTTTTGGAATTGAATGCGTTCTTTTTTTGCGTGTGTGTGTGTGTGTGGGGGGGGGGGGGGGGGGTGGAAATTCCGAACAGAATCACCTCTATTTCGCCGCGGAAAATACAACGAAACTCGTCAATTGATTGCAGGAAAAAAATTGCAAACATTTGTCAATCAGTCGCGGAAAAAATCGTGATTTTCAATGATTTTTCGCTGTAAAAAAACTCGCAAAATGTGTCGATTACTCGCACGAAAATATCATAAAATTCACAAAACGGTCGTGGGAGTTGATCATAGTTTCAAAATGCAAAATTTTTTGGGCGGGAGCCTCCCATCCACGTTATTCTTTTGGGCGGGATTTCAAAATTTTGGGCGCGAATCCCGCCATCCCGCCCTGAAATTCAAGCCCTGCTTAATCAATACAAGATTAAATCATTGTTAAAACAAAACTTTTAATTTAAAAACATGATTAAACATATTCTTGAAGAAAAGCAGGCATTTTGTAAATTTTATAACATCCCTTCAAGACAAATTTCTGTGAAACAAGTTTTAACACTGCAAAAGTAAAAAGCCAATTTTGATTTTGAAACAGTTTATCAACCAATAATCTTTTAATTAAGTGAATGATATTTATTCACCTACAAGCTTATTTAATTCTGATTCTAAATACACTATCAATAAGTCACAAATCTTTTAAGATCTACCCGAAATATCTGCACGAGGGGGTACATTTCAACAGGCATGAACTTTATTATTTTTTAATTAAACAATTATGAAAACTGGCTTATAATTTTCTAGATCAACATCTAGGTCAGATTTGAAAGTTTCTGGATAATTTTACAGTTTATGGCTACATGAAGCATGATAGGCCTATGTCAATCACTGTCTATTGTAAACCTATTAATCAAGGTTTTTACATTTAATATTTAGTTTTGAAATTTTTTAAATTCTTCAAAATTTAAGTAATATGTGTATATGAATTTATTCAAAGAAACGGGTTTGTAATTCTTTTGACTTGACAGACCAACTGTGTTTTAAGAAAGAGATCATCTCTTCCATTCATGAACTAATAATATTTTTATTTCATTATTCATGTACCAGTAGTTATTTTATAGATTAATAAAATAACAGTTTCGCTTAAGCAATTTTAAATTAATATCGTTATTTAATGATTAAAATATTTGCCTGTATTAAGCATGCAATTCAATGCTACATTTCTTGAATGAGCTTTAATAATGCTTGAAAATTAGTATTTTTCTTTTAGTGATGTTGCTTAGTGGCACTATTTACATATAACTCTTCATTTTTGCTGCTAGCGACATTTTTTTTAAAGACAGTTTTACATTTTATCTAGGGATGCACCGGATACTGATTTTGCCGGATATCGGATATCCGATTTGCCTGCCGGGTTCGGATATCCAGTACTGAATATGTTTTTAGTTATGGTAAGTGAATGTTTGTTTATTTCTTTATGCAATGCTATCTCAAATAATAAATTGCAAACATGTTTCACACACCATTACAACTTTTAAACATACTGGAATATAATTTACAGAAACTATATATCTTTGACTATCAGGGCTTGAAATTCAGGTTTTCCTAGGCAGAGAGAGTTTTCTGCATAACATTTGTAAATGCAGGGGTGTTAAACTATATGAGAAGGAAGAAATTAAAAAAAAAACTATTACTTTTTACATGCTATTTAAATATTTAATTTATATCAGCATGACAAAATTCCATTAAAATAATTTAAATCAACAACTCAAGATAATTATTTAAAATGTCTATTTTAATTAAAACAAGCGAAAAGAATCAAGCCTTATATCTATCATATCTATTTTTCAATTTTCATTCAGTGTTATGAACAATTAATAATTGAGTTGCTAAATGAATATTTTAATTTAGATTTTATTCGATTTTGTGTGGTTTAGAATGTTTTGTAAGTTACACTTTATTTTTATTTTATTTTATTTATTTATTTTTGGTAAAATCTGATAGGCATTCATTTTTAATTTACTTGCAAGAATAAAACATTTAGATGATTGTATTGTCAATATCCTGCAGTGATTGCATACCACTTAGTGGAATTATCGTCAATGCTGCAATTTTTGACATTTTAGCTAATTGAATTATGTTCTTCTATGCAATGGAATTTTAAACCCATATGAAATTCTGAAAAGGGCATAATCAGTAGGTTTCTTCTATTCCATGAGAAATGATTTATTTAAAAAGGTCATGTCCTAATTTCTGTGAACTATGCACATAAACTATTTATTGTTTCTAAATGTGTTTCCTTAAAGTTAGCCATTTTTTTTTTCAATCATTTGGAAAGCGGTTGATGTAATCGGTTGAGAATGGACCTTGTGGTGTCTGCATTTTATTTTGTTTATTATTGGTCCAGGAAATCCATGACATAGGTAGTATGTGACTCTTATTACTTGAGTCATATTTTGATCATTATAAATATAATGTTTTTACCGATTTTCATAAATTCAATGGGAAACATTCAAACATCTTGCTTTGGACAATGGATGTCCTCATTTTATTTATTTATTATTATTTTTTTACGAAATTCTTTAAATTTAGAAGAATTTTTATTTGAATAGGAAATCAAAATATAATTTTTAATAAAGAAGAAAATAAAAAGTTACAAAATATTATTATCAAGCCCATTGATTACAAAATGCGCGATGATTTCGAAAAATGAAAAAAAATCTAATGCTGAACCATTGATTGTAAAAAAAAGTTTTTTTTTTTCCCCCCCCAATGTGCAACACAAGATCTAATCTCATTTTGTTTAATGCTGATTCCAGGCTAATTAGAGCTCAGACTCTAGTGACCATTACTGCCCTTTTAGAAATTTCTTGTTTCGGCAAAAGAGACAAAATAAATTAGAAAAAGAAATTCACAAAATACGGAAATCGGCCATAGAAAAAATATCACTGATTTTGTCCACCATGGCAAAAATAAATTTTCAAAAATAGTCAATCGGTCTGAAAAAATTTGAAGTTTGAGGGAACTTGGGCAGTGGGAAAATATAGCAAAATTCATCAGTCATTTACAGTAAAATATTGTGAAATTTGTTAGCCTGTCACAAGCAAATATCATGAAAATCATCAGCAGGTAACAGAGAAAAAACAAATTTTTCAGCTGGACACAGGAAAATAATTATTAATTTCAGCAGAATGTCACTAAAACAAAAAGGGAAATTTTCCAATCAGTCGCAGAATAAAATAGCTAAATTTGTCACATTCAGTTGAGAGAAAAAAAATAGTGAAATTTGGCAATCGGTCTCAAGAAAAAAGTTGCAAAAGTTTGCGAGGCGAGCAAGCGAGAAAATTGTGAGAAAAATTACAAAGTTTTTCAATCAAATGCAAAAGACCAATCATGAATTTTGTATAATTGCCGTAAGGGAAAACTGAGATTTGCCAATTGACAGCGGAAAAGATCACAAAAATAATCAGTCCTGAGATTTGATCGCCATTTAACAAAAAAAAAAAAAAAAAAAAAAAAAATTCAAAAAAGAATTTTTTTTTTTTTTTTTGGAAACAGGAATGTCTTGGCCATAAGATTTTTTAAGGCATGAATCCAGCCATCCCGTGCCAAAGTTCAAGCCCTATATATGTATATTAATCAGGGGTGATTCTGGATGAAAATTTTTTTTCGGAAATTCACATCGCATTTTCGGAAATCGGCGGGGGGGGGGGGGGGGGGGTCGTGAGTTTCCCCCCCCCCTCGAGCGATCTTCGGACAAAATCGACGTTTTCCCGCTATCTTCAGACGAAATCAGCAATATTTCAGCAACATCGGCGATTTATGGCAATCTTTTGCCAAAATCGGCGGTTTTTCCGCGATTATTTTGACGAAATTGGCGTTTTTCCATGGTTTTTAAAGTGAAATCGGCGTTTTTTCGACGATTTTTAGACAATTTTTTTTTTCGCGATATTTTTTCTCGAAAACGGCGTTTTATTCCCGCGATATTTTGACGAAATCGGCGTTTTTTCCGTGATCTTTTGATGAAATCGGCGTATTTTTTCAAATATTCTTTTGACAAAATATTTGTAAGCGATCTTTTATCGAAAACGGCGTTTTTTCCCGCGATCTTTTATCGAAAACGGCGTTTTTTCCCGCGATCTTTTAACGAAATCGGCATTATATCCGCAACCTTTAGACGAAATCGGCGTTTTCCCGTTGTCTTCAGAAGAAATCAGCCTTTTATCTGCGATATTTGGTGAAATTGCCGTTTTTTCCGCGACCCGCACAGGAAATTCGCGTTTTTCATCGATCTTTTGACAAAGTTCGTTTACAAAAACATTGACGAAATCGTCGTTTTTTCACGAAATATTGACAAAATGTATGCTATTTTGGCGATCCTATCATGAAATTTGCATTTCTACGCAATTGTTTTTTCCGCGCGCAAACCGTACAAGTTGGCAACTATACGGAACTGATAACCCAATTTCAAATTTTCGGAAGAGGATGCCTTAAATTTTCGGAAATTTCGGAATTTTCGGACGAGAATCACCCCTGATATTAATAATATTGAATAAAAAATGTACTTCA
Organism: Maratus speculifer; assembly: GCA_964019185.1. Lineage (NCBI taxonomy): Eukaryota > Metazoa > Arthropoda > Arachnida > Araneae > Salticidae > Maratus > Maratus speculifer. The sequence continues at coordinate 70,747 of CAXHSM010000690.1, forward strand.
AACATTTAAATATTCTGCTTATTGCTGATAATGGCTAATAATTACAATGAAATGCTGATAATTGCTAATAATTTGTACAATGAAATGCAGATAATTTATAGAACAAATTTTACACATTTATCAATATGTTTATTTTATAATTGTAAAGTAATTTCACAAAGAAATACATAGCTTCCATTCATAATGTAAACATAAAAAGGCTTACGAATATGTCCGATCCGGCGATCTAGGATCGGGGGAAATTTTCAGAAAAACATACAATCGATTTCAATTTTAATAAAGAATTACATATTTCTCTGAGATTTTTTTTTCCCTGACAAATAAATAGATCTATCTGCTTAGCGACTTTCACAAAATCAATCTAGGAATAATACATATTGTGCATATACTTGTGTATAAGTTGAGAAATTTTTAGAAAAAAAAAGTATATCTAAACGCATGTAAGATTTCTAAAACAAAATTTTGGGGAAATTTTCATAAGGATTGAGGGAAATGTGGAGAGTAAAAACATTTTCTGCACCCCTGTTCCAAACATGGGTTTACTTAATGATTTTTTCCCCATTAATTCTGGCCGAACACAAAAGCACCTTAGCCCAAAAAATATTTACAAATACAGTCGAGTCTCTATATAACGAAATCCACCGTTCAGTCAAAAAATTCGTTGAATAGAAAACGGCAAAAAATTTTGTACTTTATAAGAAAGCATTATGCTTATCCCAAAGGAGTTTTTATGCAGATGCAGTAGAAGATAACACCAGCATAGATGACGTTTAGTAACAATTCTTCATTCAAACGATCTCTCACAACAAAAAATGTTCCAAGTCGCCACAAACAACAAACAAATTCTAAACTCTAAAAGTAATGAGAGTTAGTTTAGATGGATGAAAACCTGCTGAAAAAACAATCTTTTCTGCAATTGCCCCCTCACCCCTTCCTTATTGCTGACTTACTATCCAAATCAAGAAATAATTACCATTTTTACGACGATAATGGAAGTTTTATCTTTTAGGATGCTTTGTGATTATTGCAAATCGTTCCAATAGCAAGCAAATGTTTCACTCTTTTCCAAGAACGCAAGCTCACCTTGGCTAAAACAAAGTCAAGTATAACCATGCAAAAATATTTTTTTTTTTGGGGGGGGGGGGGAGGGTGAATGCCTTTTTTTAGACACAAGGAATAAGGTAGAGGATGCAATGTAGCTATGACTTATAAACGAGAAATCAATGAAAAAAATTTACTCTACAAATAACTTGAAGCGTTTTCAGAACATATAGAAGAACATTTTTGAAAAAATTCGTTAAATGGAGATATATACTTCGCTATATGTAGATTATTTTTAATGTAATCATGAAAAAAATTGACCGTTCCTACAAAAAATTCGTTAAATAGAGAAATTCGCTGGATAGAGTTTCGTTGTAGAGAGAGTCAACTGTATTAAGTTTCCCCCAGAAGGTTTCAGGGGGGCACTCCACCCCTCCTGCCCTTTAGTTTAAAAACTAGTGCCCCTCATCCAAAAACAAGCGCCCGTCATTCATTAAAAAATAAAAAAAATAAAGCCCTTCTTGCCGTACATTTGAAAAAACGCAGCCCTACAGCGATGATCCGAACGCGCTATAGCACATAAATTGCGCAAAAAACAGCAACTTTTGCCAAAAGATTTGCGGAAAAAAAAAAAAAACTGTAAATTTCGTCCAAAAATCTCCATAAAACGGAAAAGTTCCGCTTTTTCGCGATATTTTCAGGAGATTTGTCGTTTCTTCGTGATTTTTTCTAGCAAAATATGCTTTTTTGCGATCTTTTAACAAAATTGGCTGTATTTTCATGATCTCTTAAGAATATTTGCCGTTTTTTCGTGATCTTTTAACAAAATTTACATTTTTTTTTTCTTTTTTTTCAAGACTTTTTGAACCTCTAGATTCTAGATTCAACTCTATAAAAATGCCCTTAAAAATGCAAAAGTGCCCTGAAAAATGCAAAATGTGCCCTGAAAAATGTAAAAAGTGCCCTTTTCAGAACAATAGCGCCCTGCCCTTTTTTAAACCTGGGGGAAACTCTGGTATTAATACTACTTCAATATTGTTAGTTCAGTACTATACCAACTTTTATTTTCATCTAGAATTTTTGCTGCAGTCAGTTAATTAGATTAAGAATGAGTTAATCTCGATCATGATATTTATTAAAATGGGTCATTCCATATCAAATCAACCAAACTTACAACCTGACCCTCACAGATATTCATGAAAATTGGTGCACTTGTAGAACATATATTTTTAATACATAGAGACTATAGATACATATATAAATACATATTGCAATACATAGAGATATACTTGTAGAACATAAATTATTTTTTAAAGATTTTTTGGACCTCCGGTCTTTGATTTATAACTCATCAAAAATTTCAAAAAATGTCAAAAATTTGAAAATTTAAATTTTTTTAACTTTTGTAACTCAGCTCCTAATTAAGGTACAGCCTTAATTTTAGTGTCATTTGAAAGCTTTTGAATTGCACTTTAATGTGACATAATTTGATACGGTAAAATAAAATTTTAAATAATTTAAAAAGTAGTATTTTAAAAAATCTGAAAAAATACATGTGTTGCAAAATGTGATAATCTACAAATTCTGAAATTTTCATAGTGGGCCAAAAATGGGTTCATAGGGAAAAATAATTTTAAGTGAGCTGAAAACAAGAAAATAATGCATATACAGTAGAACCCTGATAATTAGGTATTAATAACGTATTACTCTGGGTTATTCTTGTGGCCCTTGACCTTGAGCCTTTTTCTTGAAAGAGTTGTGCACCCCTCTTAGAATTTATATTTTTCCGGGACCAATTGAACTTGCACAGGACAGGACACATAGGAATTTCTAGAAAGGGCCACCGGGAGCTACACCCTGCTAAAATGGCTTAGAGTCAACACTACCAGTAGCTCATTCTGTAGGCGTCCACATAGAAGACCAGATGCCAATAAGATTAACCGAGCCAAATATGGCCACTAGTTGCCAGCTCGGGTAGTTGAAACAGTAGAGCATTGATAATGTATTCAAAGCTGGGTTTGAGCGATTTCTCCGCCTCAGTTGAAAAATTTAATTCATAATTTGCACCATATTTACTAAATCAAAGTTCAATTGCTACAATTATGCAAGGATTTAAAACTTTCAATGAAAATGTTTCATAAAGCAATTTCATAGCACCATTAGAGGTTAAATGAAATTGGGTTTATTCAACAAGACAAAAAAACTTAACAGCAATTCTCAAATTGTATTGCATAATTACAACTCAGGTTACCAACTATAGAAAAGCAAACTGAAAGTATCCATATAACCTTAGTTTGACAGCTGACATCAGACAAACGCAAACATTAAAAATTATTTACACTTGATTTGTCTGTACTGTTTTAATTTTGATAGCTACTTTTTTAATGTTTATATATCATAAACCCATCGAAATCTGTAATGTACAATTCGCTCAATAATGGCTTTTTTCAACAGTATAAGTGTTTAAAAATTACAAGCATTTCATGTATCAGTACTCTTATTAAATTTTTGATAAACAGTAACATATATGAAAAAAACATGAGTACAGCCGAAACATCAACACTGCCAACAATCTATAATCATCCATCACAGAGCGCATTAATATTTTAAAAATAATAGTTAGTACAAATATGAAAGAAAATTTATACGTAAATAAATCAATATTATTAGTTAAAATAATAGAAAACTTACCATTTTAATAACTTTTTTCCCGTTTAACCCTAAACAGTAATAATTAAACAAATTTTTCACGGAGGAAGAGGAAGAAATTTGATGAGTTGAGATGTTTCACTGTCATCAGGTTCAGGCATTGACGTCATTGGGTTCAGGCATGAAGATAGAATAACAGAAGGAGAACCGAGAAGATAGGCTTTTCCCAACAGAACTTAGCCCCAAAGTATTGCCCGGTGCATAGCGTGGCGCTAGTGATGCTGCACTGACTTTCGATCACATGACTTGTTTGACTGGTCTCTCGACTAGTCTGCTAGCGGGACGTAGGGGGCGCTAGATTTCATCTGCTGCCAAACCGCCGGAAATGCCAGCCAGACTCGGAAAGGCTTTAGGGACGAAAGTGGAAGCGCCGTCTTTGTTCTCCTTCTACTATATCTATCTTCATGGGTTCAGGTAGGCAGCGTTCACTTCATAGACTTTTCGCAAATTGCGAATGTAGGGACTGCTAAACGAGTTTATTGAGAACGAATCTTTTAAAGAATGAATCTAAGTTGTGAATGAATACAATTCTTCAATCCATTCACAAAACAAACAGTAAATACTACAGACTCACATAATACTAACCGAGGCTACTAACACAGAAGCATATTATCTTGAATATCATGGAAATTGAAACTAATAAATTAGAAGAAGAAGCACGTAAAAGACGGGAAAAATTGAAAAATTTAAGGCTACAAGCTGAGAATAATTCGAATTCTCAAAATAATGCAACCGAAGAGCTTCCTAAGTAAGTGAATTTTGTTAAGCAGGACGGAAAATTCTCGTTTTTACTTATAAATAACTTACGTAAAAATATGTGTACACCGGTTTCAATTTAACGTTCCAATACCGTTAAAAGAAAATTTCTTTTGCAGGGGTTTTACATGTTAAAACTGAGGGATTATCTACTAATCTTAGTACTAATATCAAGTAATCTATTCAGGTGTTTTTCATGTTGAATAAATGTACCCTTTCACCTAAATAAAAAAAGCTTTTTGTATTTATACGAAATATTTAGTTGTCTGTGTTTTGCAATGTGAGCTTAAGGCACAAATGATTAATTGTTCAGGAGAGCCAAAACAAAGAATTTTTATTTGTATTTTTATTAATGTTTCGCTAATTTATTTATTTATTTTATTTAAAATAAAAATTACGTCGATGTTTATAATTTGGTGCAATTGGTCAATGGGATAATCAAGTAGTTAGTCCAGAAGCATAAAGTTTGAGACAGGAATCATTTATTTTCTTTTCTCGGTGCGAATGCAGTTTACTATCCTTCTTGGGGCGATTTTCAAAAATCGCCAAATTGGCGCGTTTTTGCGTCTTGTCTCCCGGAGCTTCTTGCTCCAAGGCCCGCCACACACTACAGAGACATACGTCGAAAATCGTGCAACATGACGCAATCAAACCGGTTTTCTCTTTGTTATCACTGTGAAATTGTCCATGTCGTACATTTTTTCGTTCAATGTTTGGCCTGCCACAGACCTGTGATACGTTGAGCGAAAAAACATGACACATGTGACAATTTCACCCTCATAACAAAGAAAAAACCAGTTTGACTGCATCATGTTTCACGATTTTTGACGCATGTCTCCTTAGTGTGTGGCGGGCCCAAGAGACAAAGCACATAAAATACAAGTCTAAAGACAAAAAAAAGGGAGAATTTTTACTTACCCGGAGCCGGTGTTTTTCTCTTGTGAGCCCCTGCTTTTAAGATGTATTTAATTATTTTGAAGGGTATGAGGGATCTCCATGCCTGCAGAATCCTCCGCGACATGATCTTTTTTGCCACGGAGGATAAACTTTTATAACATCAAGCAGAAATTTCCGAAATGTGTCAGCACTCAACGAGTGATTATGCTTCCTCCTCCAGATATATTCGGCCAGATATGAATAAAACTCCTTCGCTAAGTGCGGAGTATTCTGCAATTTCCATTTGATCACCGCCCAGGTGCCCTCGGTGGAATTTGTGTGGGCGCCAGTTTCAGGATGCACGTAATACAGACTGTGGTTGACCCGCAAGTGCTCATATCCTTCGTCTTCTATACAATCGTAGGCCTTCCAATAATCTGAAATTATCGTGGTTCCCGGCAACACCCATTCCTCAATCACGGGAAGCAAAAACTCTTTTCCATGCTTCGGAACAACCCGAAAAAAACATCTATTTGTCCCTCTTTCAATACCTCCAAACACCCATTCTCCTTTCACAAACCTTCCCCTTCCATATTTCATCTTTCTAAACTTACTCTCATCAATCTCTACAATCACTCCGGCGCCACCCAAAGGCTCACTTTCTTCTATAAGCACTGTCTCACACACTTCCCTACAAAAAGAATACCAATCAGTCGCGGTGTGACTCGTTACATTCAAATCAGCCATACAATATTTCTCCATACATTCACCAAACCAGATACGCGTCACTTTCATTATCTTGCATAAACCATCTATTCTGCTCCTAGCAAACCACGTATCCTTCCTTACACTCTGAGTTATTTCATGCTTGTCAATACCCCCTTGCACACGACACCGCCATTCATAGCCATCATTCAAATTCTTGTTCACCGTTAACTGCATATCTCTTCCACACCTAGGACATTCATATCTGGGTGACATCAAACCTTCATTTACACACCAGTCAATCATATACTTCTTTCCGCAAACTTTCAACAGCGTAAAGTATCCATTTGAATACTTTACTTCCTCATTCAAACAATCAACAACATTCTTTCTGTAATCAACAACTTTCATAGTAGTTACTGAACAGTATCTCACTAAACATAAAAAGAGGAAAATGCAAAAAATTAAACTCACTTGCTGAATGCAAGACACAACTCCCAAAAACAATGCTACACGAAGCAATTTCTAAGCGGGAATAACGATATTCAAAAATTTAAAAGCTCTCTTTCAAGACAAAAAGAAGCGTCCAATCAGAAACGGCTTAGAAATAGCTCTCTTTTAAGTTCTCATCTTTCATCCAATCAGAAAACATTCAACAGAAAAGAGTGTCCAATCAGAAACGGCTTAGAAACCAGTAGATTATGTAAACCGGAGCACTCCATAGGGTTGCCATATTGTAGATCCGAGAGGAGAAAATGAAAATGCACAGTTGCCATATCGAAACATTTATCGCAAAAAAAAAGTCGCCTTGGCGAAGGAGAGTAAACTACATTTCACCCCTTTTCTCTTTCGCAGATTTTTTTATTTTTATTAAACCTTTATTTTATTTCACATAATGTTTAGTTTTTTATTACTTAATTCAAAAAAGTTAAGAATATTAGTATTTATAAAACTTTATAAGAAGCCCTAAAAACATTACAGATAAGTGATTGTTTGATTAATTAATGCTTCAATTGTAAAAATATTTCACCTGTAAATTACTCTTGTCCTTGAAGTATCTATTGCTGACCTTAGAGTATCTTCTGCTACTGGAGTAGTTAGTACTTTTGTTTTGATGACAAATAGTACAACACCATTTTGGCCAATCTTCAAAAACTATACTGAACAGAGTACTAAATTTATCTCATAAAATCATTTGGCGTCAATTGATGGGAATTCTTTTCATTTGTTGTTTTTACTGAGTTCTTTTGTATTTTTCACTTGGTGAGAAACTCTTGAATTTCTATGATCCCATACAGTGCTCAGCAAAAGTGGTGACACTGATGATATTTAACCTTTAAATAAAAAATATGAACTCTTGGATTATATAAATAGCTATACTGATTTTTAAATATATTTTAAATGTTTTAGAGTATGGAAATAATGGTTTAATATAAGATAATATTTAATTTCAGTAAAAATAGTGAAATTTGCATAATGTAAAAGTTTAGACACTTTCTTGATTTTTCAAAACTGTTCACAGAAAAATGTAAATTTCAAACTTAACACATCACATGCATGAAGTAACTTAATGTATCTCTCAATAGCATCGGTTAGTGAAGATGCTGCAAGTTAGAAATATTCGATCAGATAAAGTAATTAAAGTATGGGAGCTAAAATCGAAAGGGAACCTTGTTGCTGAAATTTCATCTTATTTGAATCGTCCAAAAAAGTTTGTCTATCAAGTATTGTCTAAGGATGACTCTTTAAAGGCAAAACATAGATCTGGAAGGCCTTGTGTGACCAGATAGCGAGATCGTAGAAGGGTTCATAAATTGGAATCTACACAAATGATGATTGCTAGTCAAATTAAAACTGAGTCAGAACATTTTGTGTCAACGAAAATGATTCATAGATGAATTAAAGAAAGAGAAAAATTAGTTTACATGAAAATGATGAAGCAACCAGCTTTGAAATCTCACTATAAATTGATGAGAATGCAGTAGGCTCACAAATGTATGTCATATGGACCCAAGTGGTGTACTGTGATATTCACTAAGGTAAAAAAAGTGTAATATGGATGATCCAGATGGGTAGGCATGTTATTTGCACAACTTACATAAAAAGCCTTGGACTTTCTTTAGTCATGAACAAGGAAATAACTCTTTAATGTTTTGGATCACACTTTCCTTTCATGCTCAAGCTTCTCTGGAATTTGCCTATGGTCACCAAATAACGCAAGGCTACATATATTCATTGGAGAACAATTTACAGCCATTTGATGAACTTTTAGTTCATCCAAAGTATGTATTTGAGTAAGATATTGCATCTATTCGTATTATATACAAAACAAAAAACTTGGTTTAACTCTCAAAATATTACTGTATTTGATTGGGCGACGTGTATCCTTGATAGGGATGCACCGAATATTCGGTATTCTGCCTTGTTACCGAATATTCAGTTATTCCAAATATCAAACTATTCGGTTTGGCCGAATATCAAAGTATTCGGCTGAATCCAATACTTAATAAAACTTTTAAAACACATTTTTAATAACTTTTCACAATTTCTACTTTTAACTGTCAATTTATAAATATATTTAGGGATGTATCAAATAGTGATTTTGGCCGAATGCCAAATATTCGGCTTTCCAAATACTTTTTATCTTTCAAAGTTTAAAGGTATGGAAATGTTACTTTTTAAAGCAATTTTACATAATATTTAATAAGAGGAACTTATATTTTGATAAACAAGAGCTTTTTATAAGAAAATTTAGTATTGAAAAAATTCTGCCTTTATTTATTTAAGAAGCACAATTATGAGACTTTTTTAATTAATAAAATTTTAAATTTCATGATTTCTTCTACGAATTGAAACAAACATTTTAAAATCAAAGAGAAATAATGAAACAATGGGTTGAAGAAAAACTGTAGTGTCTCATAATTTTTCTTTCTAAATAACTCATGGCAGATTTTTTTCAATATAAAGTATAAGTACTTTCAATTTAATTCTGAAAATAAGAATGTCTAGATCATAGTTATTTTCTTACGAAAGTGGCATTTTCCATCCCATCACATCATATTTTACAGAAATCAAAGCATGCGATTTGAGAATATAGTTATGATATCTTATTTATTGTTAATGCAACAAACGAAAACTTAAAATTGACCTTGAGTGAGATGAAATACAATGTACTTATGACCCAATAAGTTGATTATGATTATGGTTTCATGAATACAAATTGTCTGCTTTAATAGCTATTACTATTCTCAAAGTTTTTTCTTTCTTGTTTAAGGGCTTTTATTTGGGAAAAGCAAGAAACAGATTTTTTACTAAATAAAATTTAGGAACTTGCATCTGCACTCACATCATTTATTCTTAAGGAGAATCCTAATAAATCACCATTTTAATCCTTCTCATGGTTAATTTTTTTAAGTTATACTTTACAAACAGCAAATAAATAATGTAAAAACATTCTATTTTATTTAAATATGATTTTCTTTCATATTATTTTAAATATATTTATAAATTGACAGTTAAAAGTACAAATTGTGAAAAGTTTTTTAAAATGTGTTTTAAAAGGCTTTATTAAGTATTGGATTTAGCCGAACACTTTGATATTCGGCCAAACCGAATATTCGGCAGATCGAATAGTTTCATATTTGGCCAAGCCAAATATTCAGTTTAACCAAATAGTTTGATATTCGGCCTAACCGAATATTCACTAACATAGCCAAATACCGAATAGATACTGAATATTCGGTGCATCTGTAATTTAAAATAATTAGAAAGAAAATCATATTTAAATAAAATAGAATGTTTTTACATTACTTATGTTGTTTGTAAAGTATAACTTACAAAAATTAACCATGAGAAGGATTAAAATGGTGATTTATTGGGATTCTCCTAAGGAATAAATGATGTGCAAATGCAAGTTCCTACATTTTGTTTAATAAATAATCTATTTCTTGCTTTTCCCAAGTAAAAGTCATTAAGAAAGAAAATCTTTTGAGAATAGTAATGGCTATCAAGGCAGTTTTTGTTCATGAAACCATAATCATAATCTATTTATTGAGTCATAAATACATTGAATTCTATCATACTCTAGGTCAAATTTGTGTTTTCGTTTATTGCATTAACAATAAATAAGACATCAGAAGTATATTTTCAACTCACATGCTTTGATTTCTGTAAAATATGGTATGATGGGATAGGTGGAAAATGCCATCATTCATAAGAAAAGAACTATGAGCTAGATATTCCTTTATTCAGAACTAAGTTGAAAGTATTTGTACTTTCTATTGAAAAAAATCTGCCGAATTATTGAAAAAGGACAGATAAGAGACTAAAGTTTTTCTTTGACCATTTTTTTTTTATTATTATTATTTCTCTTTGATTTTAAAATGTTTGTTTTAATTCATAGAAGAAACCATGAAATTTAGAATTTTATGAATTAAAAAAGTCTCATAATTGTGCTTCTTAAATAACTCAGGGCATATTTTTTTCAATACTAAAGGTTTTTATAAAAAAAACCTCTTGTTTATCAAAATGTAAGTTTCTTTTATTAAATATTATGTAAAATTGTTTTAAAAAGTAACATTTTAATACCTTTAAACTTTTAAGTATAAAAAGTATTTGGAAAGCCAAATATTTGGTATTCGGCTGAATAGTTACTATTCAGCTGGCCGAATATTTGGCATCCGGTATTCGGTGCATCCTTGATCCCCTGGACCCTATCGAAAACCTTTTTGGCATCATAGCTCATAAGGTTTTATGCTAATTTTTGACATATAGAAAATCAAATATTTTACAAAGTGTATAATTTAAAAATTATTATTGACAACTGTCTTCTGACTCTTCTGTTAATGAACTTTGAGCTGCTGTTGAATGTGTTTGTTACAAAATAGACCCTTAAATGATGCAGGATTTAGTTTCTTCGATGGCAAGTCACATTTTTTCACTAATTGCTGGCAATATGGGTGCAATTTGATTTTAATTTATGGTTATTTTCCTGTACAGATTGTCTACTTTTGCCACAATGTTAATTATGTTTTTTTTTTTTTTTGTGTCAAATATTATTTAAAGTGTATAAAAATTTATTGTTTATAATTGAAGGATAAGTCAGAAGTAATATATGACAGTTGAGTTACAACAATTCATCACATATTTCTCAGTACAAATGTATAATCGATCATTGTCTAAACTTTTGCTGAGCACTGTATTATAGAAAAAAAAAATTGCAAAGTGATTTTATGCATGCATGCTTTATTATAACTACTAATAAATCATTGCATTATCTGTGCATTATTTTCTGTTGTAGACCAGTCTTCAGAAATTACACTCCTTCTGATGAAGAGTTGCGGCTTAACCAGCTTCCAAGAGCAAAACCTGAATCAGGTAAGGGGTATATGTAAGGGGTATACTTTTATATTCACTTTTAAGCAATCTTATACAGCCTATGTTTTCGTTTTTCAATACCCTTCCCTCTCCTGATGATATTGTTATCAATGTCTAAAAAATCTTTTTGTTTATCAAAATGTAAACAAAACCAATTCATGTCAAGGACTGATCGAATCTGAAGTTTGATGAAAATCTGTGCATTAGTTCTTTAAATAGAGCCATTGTGGAAATCTTTAAAAAAGCAGCATAGAAGCACCACATATTGAGGGATTTACACCAAAATGTAAAAAAACATCATTTCATATCAAGGACTAACTGAATATGAAGTTTAATGAAAACTCATCCATTACTTCTGGAGATTGAGTGATTACGTGAATCTTAAATAATGCTGCATAGCAGAGCCCCTTATCAAAATGTAAACAAACATCAATTCATGTCAAGGACTAACTGAATTTGAAATTGGATGAAATTCCATTCATTAATTCTTGATATAGAGCTATTATAGATATTGCATAAAAGGCAGCATCGCAGTACCACCTGTTCAGCGATTTACAGCAAAAACTAATCAGCATCAGTTTATATCAAGGATTAACTAAATATAAATTTTTATTAAATTTTGTGCTTTAGTTCTTGAAATAGAGTACCCACAAAATGTGTGTCACATACAGACAGTCATTTTGTAAAAACATGTTTTTTGGGGAAAAAAATATTTTTATCGTTAAAAAGAAAAAATTATTTGTACCGTCATTTTTTTTTTTTTTTTTTTTTTTTTTTTTTTTTTTTTTTTATCTAATGTAGTTTTTCTTTATTAACGTATATTAATGAAAGTATATTAATAAACGTATATTAATGAATTTATTATTTTACAATTTTCTTTTTCTTTTAAAATTCATGTGTAATTATAGTTTTTGTGCCATAATTTTCAATATTTTCCTGCTTTACATATGTAATATTCATTTAATTTTAATTTGAAAGTTTTTTCTATTTATAATATTCACATGTCAGTAATTTTTTGATTTGAAAGAACTTTATTCTTTGTGCTGTTTTAATCGTTGGCAATGATTTAAAATAATTTTCTTTTCTGAAATATGTAAATATCTCTCGAAATGCTGAAAATTTGTATTTAAAATGGAAATAAATCCTCATAAAATAGTTTTTGCTGCTATAAAACTTTTTTAATGGAAAGATTTTGACCAACTTTGACATTAAATATTTCTTAAAATATTTATTCGATTTAAAAACTGTCTGCATCAATGTGTTTATCAAACATTTCTCTATAATACTCCAATTTTCATATTTTTATGTACAACAACTCTCTTAATATTAATGAAGTAAGACCTCTGGTCAGGGTCGGACTGGATCAGTGTAAAGGGCGCAGACCTTGGGTTGTCAGAGGGCGCAAAAATTCCACTGAACTTAAGTCAATTTTACTTCTTTCATTTGTATATAAATTGACAAAGTTAACACACTTTCCTAGCACCAAGTCATGATAATGGCTTAAATTATATCTATCTCTAGCTCTAGAAAAAAGACTTCGCTATATCCTCCGTAAACTTTTAAAGTTCTATCAAATCTTCACAATATTACACAATTTTTAAAACATGTCATGTACTCAGTGGCGGATCCAAGGGGGAGGTCACAGGGGTCATGACCCCCCTCTGAACGAAGAAAAGTTTCAAAATAAATTCAAAAAATGAAACATATTGCATTTTTTCTAATTTATCCCTTATTCAACAGTCAGAACTGACAGTCATTTACTGACTCTTTTAAAGCAGGGATGTAAGACCT
>CAXHSM010000691.1:0-15000 GCA_964019185.1 Maratus speculifer
AACGATTCTTGTCCTATACCCACCGTTAAAATTTGTACTATGAATTCGGGATTAGACTTATTATAAAAAGTTCTACTGGTCGGATTTTGATGCGATTTGCATGGTAAGTTGGATAGTTTTTAAGAAGAGGTTTTAGTACATTGCTTATCGCTCTTTAACAGATCTTATTTTTGTCCTTGACAGCCCAATTTTTGTCAGATACATTAAAAATTATAATTTTACAATCGTATTCGTATTATTTTTAGAAGTGCGGATGTATATTCTATGTAAATCTAAACTCTATGGCATATTTCTTTAAACACAATGTCAAAATCACTGATATATTTTGTTTGATTTAAGGTTAAAATGGAGAAACCTACCAGTATAGCTGGCAAAGCCTTCTAGTTCATCTTAAATTAATAATACCGCAAATATTACCTACAATTTTACAAATGTAAATTAATAACAATTGTTTTAATAATTGCAGGTTGGATGGAACTTGTGGAACCTCGGAGTGAACTTTCTAGCGATGGGAGGCACTCTGCTAGTATATGATGGTTTACCAACTTTCTTGTCAAAGACAGGATTTTGGGACATCATGGATCAATATAAAGTAGCATTCGCTTTCCTCCCAACCAGCATTATCGATACTTTAGAAAAAGAAGATATGGTTCCAGGTAAAATGCTCAATTATACTCATGCACATTATACACTTTTACAGAGCATTAAAATTCACGTATACAAAACCGAAAAAAATAATAACCAGTCAAATAATTAATTAGTGACGCTTAAGGCTCCTTCCACTGCAAATGAAAACACTCGCGAATTAATGCTAAACCTATGAGGAGTTTATTTTTAATATCTGTTTGCATTTCTACATTTTTAAATAATTTTCTTTGCATTGGATAGCTGAATTTATCTCTACATTGCTCCTTTTTTTATTTTTTCGATTTTGGATGCAGATATTTTTCTATAAAACTACTTTCGCTTTCTACACTTGTTCTGAAAATGAAAGCGTCATTCTAAAAAATATCTGCAACCAAAAAAGTAAAAAGAAAAAAAAAGGAAGGAAGGAAGAAAAAAGAGCGATGTAGAGATAGGTTTCAATTATCCAATGCAAAGAAAATTATTTAAAAATATCAAAATGCAAATGAGATATTAGAAAATAACTTGCTTAAATTTAGCATTAGCTTGTGAGGGTCTTCACCTGCAGGGACAGGAGCCTTAAAAATATAATATATATCGAAGTGCACAAAGAAAGAAATTTTTGCATTATAACTCTGGATCTTTTGTTCATATGATCAATTTCAGTATATTACATAATTTTAGCTTAAAAAGAAAAAAAGATGGAAAAATTAGTGATTTTAAATGTTTATTACCTAGCTTGGGAAAAATATGCCACTATTATAAGCATGTTTACAAGGCCCGATGGTGGCTTTTGGTCGCCCTGAGCATAGATTTCACGCAAGACTTCGGTGTGTATAGATGTAGAAAGGTGAAACAATTTAATAATTGTATCTTTTCTATAATTTTTAAATATAATCATAGTTCTGAATTTTGTAAGCATAATTCAGAATTTTGTAATCATAATTCAGTATTTTGTAATCATGATTTAGTATTTTTAATCATAATTCCGCATTTTGTAGTCATAATTCGGCAAAGTGCATCTAGATCTATAGGTTTTCCCAGCCCTAACTTTGGAGGCCGTTAGCTATTTCCTAAAGTGCTCATCCCTTAAATTAACCTTGAACTCTTCATAATCTAGTTTCCAAGAAAAGTTAATTTTTATCGTTATCAAATTATCTTGTGCATTAAGTATTTTTAAGAGATTTAATACAATCAAATTTTTCTTATAAAAAGGTAGAATGTGTCTGTATGGACTACATGTCATCATGACTGTTTGGCATACATTTTTGTCTTTATCGGAGATATTTCTTGAGCATAACGAAATGAATACAATCCTATATTTTTGTATAATAATATCCTCATACAATCATTTTGATGGGAGCGCGCAAATTCAAAGCCACGAAGATGGGCTAAATCGACATAGAATTGAAGATTATCTGTCAAGAAATTAAGGAACTGAAATTCGAGCTGAAAAAAATCTAAATACAAACTGGATCAAAAATATGTCATTATATTGAAGTGTTACTTTTAGATATTATATATTCTTTTATAGAGTAATTTTTGTATGCGAAATTGTATCATCATTAAAATTGCATAAGCTGAAGAGCAAAAAAAGAGTTGTTCTCAAAGTAATTACTGATCAAAATTGTAAGAACTTTGAGCCCAAAACTGAACTTTTCACCTGTGTAATGTCTCGTTGAAAGATGTGTCCACTTACTTGGAATCTAGAATGATCGGCTCGTGTCGGCTAGAAGGAATAAGATAACAACAAAAATATATAATATCAAACTCAAATCTTTATTTGCTAATGTATTGTTGATAACAGGAAAATACCAGAAAGAAAACAATTAATCGAGATAAATGTTATTACATAAATAATGGGCCTGTTATTTTTATTTTTATTTTTTTTTCAAGATGTGATTCATTTTCAAATAAAGATAGTTCTCCTTTTACAAAATAAAATAAAATAAAATAAAATAAATACTAATCATTCTTATTAACACTTTCAACAAAGTTGAAAAGTGTTTAATTTCGGTTTGTCTGGCCGTCTGGTCGCGCTTTAACACTCGTCGAAAGTTTTCCGTTTCGTTGTGGCCTATGGGAAAAAATCGTTTTAAATGAATTTTAAAGATGTTACACCCTGTCAAACATATTAAAATTTATATGCATTTACGAATTGCGCTAAAATATGCATTCTGTAAGATATGAGGTGAAATTAACAGTTATTATTTATTTACAGGGCCACAAAAAAAAATTCCATTATATGATGGTAAAGGGGAATTGTTTGCATCATATTTTAATTATATTAAATCATTTCATGTGTAATACAATTTATATACGTCCCTGAGGTCTAATATAAGGTATTTCATAAATAATACGAAATACACAGCATTTACAGGGGCACACAAAATATTTCAAATAGCATATTCTATCCGAAGTATTGTATATTATCGATGATGGCTGTTGGATAGATGGAATGCCTTTTTAATTGTGATATGCTCTTTTAAGTTTCCCTAAATTTATGCATATTTATTGGTATGTATAAATGCTGTAGTTGACGTACAGGGCTACACAAAAGATCTCGTAAAGATTACTGAATATGAGCATAATTTATTTAAAGGTTGTTTTTAAATAAGTTAAGTATTTTTATGTTGAACTGCATTCAGTTTACTATGAACTGTTTGTAGAATATGGATAAAATGATATACAGGGCCATGCAAAGAATTGTATACACCTGGTCGTCTATGGATGATAATTTCTAGAAATGGGATTTCAGTAGTCTTAAGAGTGTTTTAGTTTGAACTAAATTTTAGCAATACTCACGTGTAATAAAGGTACTAGGTAAACTACAGGGCTGAACAAAAGTATACAAGTATACAAGTATGTTTCCATCTATCAGTATAAATTGCTGAAAGAGAAATTTCATACTCTTATGCGCTTTCTTGCTAAACTAAATTTTCCCATTATATAGTATATACACTGGCGTGCAAAATTTAAGGATGGAGTCCCAAAATGCCAATTTTCAAGGGATTTTTAAGTAATAATTTTCACGCGAGTATTCAAAAGGTAATAATATAATTTGAATAACTACTATCCCTGCATAACAGCTAGTCCATATAACCTCTGATTCAGGTCACACATGGTCACAAGAGTCACAGTCACTACGGTGAAACATAAAAATAGGAAATTTCATACGTCTCTTTTATGAGTCTCAAATGACTACTGTATGTGACTCCACTGTCAGGTCACTGCGACTGCTGCTTTGTGACGAGTCACCAGGTGATTTTACTGTGTCGTTTTATTGAGACTCTCATGTGACTGTCATCTGGAGTCTCAATTTCACAGTCATTGTGAATGTTGCATTATGATAAATCACCAAACAATGTCCCATTAAAGTCACATGGTGAGTTTTCACCACTTTTCACAGTGGTTACGTCACAGTAGGGTCTCAGTTACCATTTGACAATGTCTTGTGACAGAAAGTCACCAAGTGACTTTAATGTGTCATTATTTGGTTATTTATAATAATGCAACATTCACAATGACTTTGAAATTGAGCCTCCAAATGACAGTCACATGAGAGTTTCAATAAAATGACACTGTAAAGTCACCTGGTGACTTGTCAAAAGCAGCAGTCGCAGTGACCTGTCAGTGGAGTCACATATAGTAGTCATTTGAGACTCATAAAAGAGACTCATGGAATTTCCTATTTTTTGTTTCGCCGTAGTGACTGTGACTCTTGTGACCAAGTGTGACCTGAATGAGATGTTATATGGACTAGCTGTTATGCAGGGATAGTAATTATTTGAATTATAGTACTTCCTGTTGAATATTCGCGTGAAAATTATCGCTTGAAAATCCCTTCATCCTTAAATTTTGCACACCAGTGTATATCAACCGACAAATCAAATACAGGACTGTTCAAAAGTATAAGAATACATATTTGGCTATGAACAGTATCACTTTATCACCTTAAAAAGCGAAGTTTTGTTAAAGATTTCATGAAGTGTTGGAAAGTGTTTAAAAATCTATGATTAACGAGTGATTTTTCTTACTTGTTTATGTTATATGTGCTTTTTTGTAAGTAATATAAAAATATATTTAAAAAAATTTCAAAATTTTTGCCTATAGAACTTGATTAGCTTCATACTATCCGTTTAATCACACCTATTTACCACTAATTGATTTGAAGTAATTATGTAATACTGTCGTGAATATTTAAATATTCACTGCATGTGCGAATGGTAGTAGGTAGTTTTCATAATCTTAATGTGGATACCCTTCATATCGTGATAAGTTTTTACTTTAAAAAATTTAAAAGAATACAATGCGGAAGTCAAGATCAAGGTTTCTTCACCTGCAATTAATAACTGTTGAAAAGACACTTCCTGATAAAAAAGGGTGTGACTGAATAATAATGATCGTTGTAATGATAAATGTAAACAGAGGAAGATCCTTTTATTTTAAATTTTTATTTCGAAATGAAAATTTGTCACAACATCTTTAGAAAATTATCGATGTAAATAAATTAAGTTAAAAATGTGGGCCACAGAGCGGAATTCAAGACGGCAAGATTTTCAAACAGAAGTGATTGCTGTCCGTAATCTACAATACAATTTTGAAATATGTAATTTTAAAACTAAGAAGTTTTTTAAACAGAATTCTGTTGTAAGATAATTTTTAACAGGTTAATGTCTGATTAATACAGAAATTTAACAAATCTGACTTAATTAAAAATAGTAAATATCTACCATTTTTTTTTAATGGAGAATTCAAACAGTGTTTTTGTTTTTATTAAAGTTTTGTATTTTTATTTTCGCCAGTAAGACAGAGCTCCCTGAAATTACCAATTTAAGACAAGTTTTAAGCGCAGGAGAAAACAATGTCTTCCACAGAAGGTTTAGATAACAGAATCCTCTGGCAAGAAATTCTTTGTTCTTTTTCTCTTATTGTTTAATTATTTTATAACACATGGGCAGATTTTTTTCTTCAAAATTATAAGAGAAATCTTAAGAGATATTATAAGAGAAATTTTCTTCAAAATTTTATTTACTAAATTTTAAAATCCAGGAAGGGGCAATGGGATTGTGCCCTCTATCCTTTTGCCGGCATTTAACTTAATCAAACTGAAAAAAAAGTAAGAAAAATCATGCGTTAAGCATAGATTATGAAGCACTTTCCAACACTTCATGAAATCTTTAACAAAACTTCGTTGTTTAGGTAAATAAGGATATAAAGCCAAATATGTATTCCAGTACTATTGAACAGCCCTGTATTTGATCTGTCAGCTAATATACATACTATATAATGGGAAAATTTAGTTTAGCAAAAAATGCGTAGTAGCTTGTAATTTCTCTTTCAGCAATTTATACTAATAGATAGAAATATACTTGAATACTTTGTTCAGCCTTGTAGTTTGCTTGGTACCTTTATTACGCATCAGTGTTAAGATAAAATTTATTTTAAACTAAAACACTCTTAAAACAGCTGAAATCACTTTCTCATTCATAGGCTCCATGTACCCAATTCTTTGCGTAGCCCTGTATATCATTTTATCTATATTCTGCAAACATTTATTAGTAAATTTAACGCAGTTCAGCACAAAAATGCATAATTTATTTAAGAATCACCTTTTAGTAATTTATGCTCATATTCAGGGCGATCTCTTTTGGGTAGCCCTGTATATTAACTGTAGCATTTATACACACCATATAATATGCATAAATTTAGTGAAACTAATACGCGCATGTCATAATTAAAATGCATTTCATCCATCCATCAGCTATCATCGGATACATATACTTCGGAAAGTATATAATGTTTTAAATCTTTTGTGTATCCCTGTAAATACTATGTACTTTATATTAGGGAAGGCAGTATCATATCATTTATACTAAGCCTCATTGACATACATCAATTTTATTATACATGAAACAGTTTAATAATATTTAAAATATGTCACACACAATTGCCCCTTTTACCATTATCTAATGGAATTCTTTTGTGTGGCCCTATAAATGAATAATACCTACATTTTGACCTTATATTTTATAGAATGCATATTTTAATGTACCTCGTCAAAGCATATAAATTTTAATATGTTTGACAGGGTATAACATCTTTAAAATTCCTTTGAAACGATTTTTCCCCATAGGCCGTAATGTAATGGGAAACTTTTGATTCTCCCTGTAGATAAACTAATCACGGTAGAAACTTCATTTTCAATAGGGTTCGTGCTAGAGCAAACATCAGTGACGTTATAAAATTTCATGACAATCCGAGTATATTTACGTGAGTTAGAGCGCGGAAAGACGGACAGACAAACCGAATGCATAAACACTTTTCTACTTTGTTGGAAAGTGCTAATAAAAAAGAGCTAAACTGAATATTTAGAAACCAGGGTTCCGGGGTTGGTGGACATGAATGATAAAAATGGTTGATACCGACTCCGAAAATTTTAACGATTTTGACTCTGGGCTGCTAATTTATGTACTAGTATTTTGTTGGTTAAAATTATAAGGGAATGCAAGAAAAATAAGGTAAAAGTTTCACTAATCCGGTATTAATTCAGTTCTTAGAGCTTTGAAAAAAAAATATATATATATAGTCCCACAAACCCGAAAAAACTTTCGAAACAACAATCGAAATCAACAATCGAAATCTAAAGAAAAAACACACTAGAAATTTTACTATTTCGAATCCGTGGACTTTAAAGGGGCAAATCTTTACAATTTTAATGTTGATGCACGTCCTCCAGAGCAGGAAAATTTTGATGAAAAGAAAAAAAAAATTAAAGATGAAAATTTTACTATTCCGTAACTAATTCGGAATTTACTACAGTTTGTAATTAAAAACGGTTTTCATCTGCTGTAAATACGACAGTATATTTGGAATCTTTAACTTGTTTATCCCGATATAATCCACAAAATAACAATAATAATTCCTTTTGTGGATTTCAAATTACATATAATTGTGTAATTTCACTTCATACAGTCTAAAAAAAAAGCTGGAGTCGAAGTCAGTCTGTCTTTTAACGACTCCGATTTCGCAGCCCAGTTAGAAACTAATGGGCTAGCAACATTAACAGAAAAGTATTTTTCGAAACTTTTTCAGCAATCTTTTCTTTCAAAAATGTTTCCGTAAACCACAAAAACTTAATGTTTTCTGATATTTCTGTTGGATTTTCTAAGATGGTTTCTAAATGTAAGAAGAATGTTTTCGAAATCGTTTTAGCTAAAAGCTTAAATTAAATTACAGTAAATATTTCTGTTATAACAAAAAATATGTCTTCTAAAAGTTTCGCAAAATTACATGCAGAAAATGTGCATTTTTACTTCATAAATACTTGCATAAGTCTTACACACTTATTGGTTTTATAAATTTCTTATTAGTTCTTGTTCAATGATTTCATTGAAATTTTAACATATTAAAATATATGATTAAAATTAAGAAAAAATATTTGTTTGAAAATTATCACATATTATCCAAAAAGTACACCTTATCCATATGAAAATTATTACTGATTATTTAAATAATTGATAAAAAGGTAATTGTTTGAGAATAACAAACTTTTACTCGTTGTATTAAAATTAAATTTGTTTGTAACTGTTTTTCCCTTCAAACTTTTAGGTTTACGAATTTATAATTATTATTGAGATATATTTATGTAGTTTACTTTTCTTTGTAGGTCCCGATTGTAAGCTGGAACATCTTAAGATTTTAAGTATTGGAGCTAGTCCTGTAAAACTACAAAACATTGACTTTATCTTACAAAAAGTAAAGCCTGATGTCCTTGCTGGCTGCTTATATGGTAATAGTCTTTCTTACCAGAATTTTGTAATTTTAAAGGAAATTTTTTATTTTTAGATGTTTCCATTCATTCTAGTTTTCTCTGTATTTTTCTTGAAAACTTTTTTATTTACTTTTATTTTTTTATTTATTTATTTTTATTTTTTATTTTATTTAATTTATTTATGTTTTGAAATTTTCTCGTATTCGATTTATTTGTTTATCCGCCTGTCCTTCTCTTTTTTTTAATCTTCCCACTGCCGCGACCGGATATATCCTTTCACTAGGCTGCGGGTTTCACTGCGATTGAAGTTTTATTTACATTAATATAATTCTATAAATACAATCCAGTTTTAAGAAATTAAGTTATGATTGATACTTTCAAGGCTTATACGCATATACGTAACAAAAAAATTATACCATGTGACAAAAAATCCCTCTTTTATCAATATTTTAAATAAACTAAGGAGAAAACAACATTACATTTTTGCCCTTTTCCTCGGCGGTCAGGGAGTTAATGTTCGTGAAGGTTATCAAAGTGTATCTATGTTCTATAGTTCACTTGAACCACTATTTGAAAACTCTATTTTATAAATAGAAAAAAGATTTAACGGTATTGAACATCTTTGAAATAATATTTAAGATTTATCAAAGTCTTCAATACATATGTATGGTAAATAAATGTATCTTCATTATGATAGAATTAAATTTTATTTTAGTTAAACTTTGAATCTCATGAAGTCGTAATGAAATAAATTATCGTCGGATCATATTAAAAACTGGAATGCAATATTGACTCAAACGCGTTAATAACTGGCGCAATCCGTGGATATTTTACATTTACATTTACTATTTTGCAACTGCTGTCAATTACCTATAATTTTTTTAACTTGATTATAAATTGATACATCATTTTTAAGGGTTTTTTCCATTAGTGGCCCAGCGGAGATAAATAAATTATAAATAACAAATAAAGTGTGTAATATATTTTTTAAGTACACTTTTAACAATTAATAGTTTAAGGTATATGCTTTCCTCAAATTGTTGTTTTGGAGAATTTTTTTTTAATTAAAATGCAAACTTTTAAGATTCCAAAGATGCCTTACTTTTGGCGCAGAGATAATTAGAAGCAAAACTATACCTCAAATTATAAACCAGAAATGAACTTTCTGAGACACAAATATATAATATATAATATATAATGTATACAAAAATATAAAAACAACTACAAATATGGTTTATTAAATTGTAACCTTTACACATACTTTTTTATATTAAATCAAAATCCTAATTTGCGTTTTCTGAAAAACTTTTTTTTCATTGTGTGCGTTTAAGGGAATCATCATTCTCAAAATGTTTTTTAAGATATTAAAATAATATTTTGTGACAAGGTTCTGCTCATCTATGGGTATGTTATGAAGCCAAATATAGCTTGTAAGTTTGTATATACGAGAGATGCTATTTATATTTCTGGCCTAGTAATGAAAAAAAAAATATTTATGATCGACATAGGATTCATTGTTTCTCAAAGTATTCTCCACGAACATCAATACCTTTTTGCATACGTTTGACTCAATTTTTGAAGCACTTTTCCCACTCTGATGCAGAACTCCAAAACATGTGTTTTGAATGCATCAACCGCTTCTTCAGGTGTCGAAAATCATTCTCCACGTAATTTATTTTTGATGTGATAAAAAAAGATTATTCAGTGCCCATTCAAGGCCATATGACGGATAACACATCAATTCGATGTTTTGGCCTTTCAGAAATTACTTTGAGCCGATATGTGAGACCTCGGATTTTCATGATGAAGAATTATTCGACTGTTCTTCTGCTTTTTTCGAATTTCTCAGAAGACATCTGGCAAACAAATGGTATGCAGCATTCAGAATTGACAGTCCTGCGTTGCTCTAATTCTATTGTCGCCACGTGATCGGTAATGCCGAAGAAGCAGGCAACCATTTGCTTTGACTTGCTTCTTGCTCGAACAATTTTTTGTTTGGTTTGGTTAATCTTGTAAGACCCATATAGTCGATTGCTGTTTTGTTTCCCATTCATATGCATCGACATGCGATTGAGAACCTGCATAGATGTTATAAACAGTCTTTAATTAACTTTGAACATGTTTTTTCAATATTTACTCGCACCTGTCGACACGAGCCGTCGTTTGCGTGCTTGTCATATTATGTGGGATTCAACGCGAACATTTTTTTTTGTTTACTTTCAAATTTTCATGTAATATCTTATTGATGCTTGTCATACTAATATCCAAAGATTCTCGAATCTCTTGATATATCACATGAAGATTTTGGTTTTGCTTTATCAGTTTAAGCAAGCATCGGTATTTTTTGGCACAGCAACCGATTTTGGGCAATCTTCACGAAATGACTGCTGAAATGAACATCAACCACGATTGAATTCGTTATATCAGTTTTTTATAGCGCTGTAGGATGGTGCATTATCGCTGTATAAAGAATGAAAATCATGGAGGCACCGTTGTCTTGTCACACCGAATGTTATGAAAAATAATCGGGTCAATTCCATTTTTCGCGTAAGATGAATTTTTCAATTTAATGTAAATAGCACAAATAAAACAAAAATGGCAAATCATTCTGAAGCATTTGTGGTTAAAAATATCAATCTTTCAATTGAAATCGTCAGTGATCGCCTTCTAACGCTTCCTGTTGCCAAGGCTAGACGTATAAATAGCAACCCTCGTACTAATTTAAGAACTGCTTTTATTAAAAACTACTCACTTTTAAAAAATCATGTTTTATATACAAAATTTGGTATACGTTAATAAATTTAAGACGTACTGCGGTTCTTTTGCTTTATAAAATAGGTGAGTTGTTTGCTAATATATTGTTTAAAAAAGTGAAATATTTTGAATAGAGTTCATTGTAGAAGATTTTTCAAAAACGCAATTCTTCACTAAAATTTTACTAAACACTGCCTAATTTCGAAAGTTTATTAAAATTCCATTAAAATTTATATGAATTCAAATTTTATTGTCTGTTTTAATTAAAGACACATGTGTTTAATAAAAATTCATATTTCTAAAAAAATGCCCCAATGGTATTCATATACCTTAATATTAATTACTTTAGTGTTATGCGTCGAGAAATAAATTTGAGAATCCTAAAAAGATAGTTGAAATATTGTTTTATACTTTCTTTCGCATAATTATATGTTTGAAAAAAAATAAATAAGTGAGTTTTTCATAATCGAGTTCAGTTTCCAAACCAAACTAATGTATTAAAACGAACATTTTGAGATGGAAATGTGGATTAGAGTCAATAATATTGCCATGATTTTCAAGGTGAACATCAAATAGTTCTAAATGAATATTTTTTTTAATACTATTTTTATTCTTTTATTAGCTGACCCACTCGGTGTTGCTCGGTTCCGTGATAACTATGATGCATAGAATAATCTATTATACTGACAAAAATTTAAAAAAAAAATTATTCTAAAAGCACCAAAACTCGAAAAATCGTTAAAAATTACATTGAAAATAGCATTAAAAATCGATAAAATCAAAAATAGTAGCAGACAAAAATTAGTAAATTGGGCTAAAATTTTGAATAAAAATTCTTTTTATCAATGCCAAAAAATTGTTCAAAATGCGAAAAAATGCAAAAATCGCAATATAAAAGATTCGTAAAAAATTCAAAAATCGCTGCACGAATTCCCAAGAAGCTTTATTGAAAAGAGAACTAAATTTACTATGTTCGATTAAAAGAAAGAAACCGTATACCTTTCACTTATCTGGAAAATTCGCCTCGAAACATAAAAAGAATGCTAAAAATCGACTAAAAAATTAAATAAAACCAAATAGTAAAAATGAAAAATCGGGTTTCGAGGTTCGAAACTTCATATACAGAGGTACCTTCCCTCCAAATTTTGAAAGTCTACGTGCAGAGGTTTCTTCAGAACAGTGCTCTCACACTCACAAACTTGTCTCTTTATTATTATTATTATTTTTTTTTTTTTAATTAAATAAGCAGATTGTGATTCTGGTTTTCTAAATGAAATTTTTTTATCTTGATAGCTATTGTCTCCGCTCTTTTACTTTATTAAAAAAAATCTATAAACACCTTGTAGACAAAAGTTATTTGATGTTCATTCGTAAAACCTTGAAAGGGTGAATAATTTATTTCGCATTAATGTTGAAGACCTTGATACTAAATTTTTTAGGGGAAAAATTTGACATTTCTCTTTCTGTATGATTAGTTTATGAATTATGTATGTTCCATGTCCATTAGAGTCATATTTCATTGAAATTAAATGCAAAATACAGTTCAATATAGTATATTTCCGCTATATCCTATAAAGTCTTCTACATCCTATAAAGTCTTCTACACTGTAAAAAAAATTCTGTAAAGGTACTAAACTTTTTCTAGGAAACTGGGATTCCAAGAACTTTTCCTGTAACGGTAACAGCAAAAATTCAAGTTTCAGAATCGGTTTCATGGATTTTTCTTGTTACCGTTACATGAAAAATTCTTGGAATCCCAGTTTCCTAGAAAATGTTTAGTACCTTTACAGAATTTTTTTTACAGTGTACTGTCTGATTATCCGTAACGCATGATAACAATTAAGGTTTGAAAATAATTATTACTTTCATGTTATAATTATTTTGTGAAACAGTTAATTTGGAAGATTTCCTTAAAAGTACAACCAACATGTGGTTTTTGTCTATAAGAAAGAACTTTGTAGTAAAATAATAAGTGTTTCTTGCGAATTTCATTAATAACATATTTATTTCATTCGTAAAATCACTACTTTATTATCTTTTATTTAGGTGCTACAGAAGTTATCGGTGTATTTTCTGGATTCGATTTGAATTCTCCAGTTTACAGCTCAGAAATCCAGTGTCCAGCTTTGGGTGTGGATCTCAGAATATTTGACAGTGAAGGTAAATTAAATATATCTTAATTTGCAATTGATATTCAGTTAAGGTAATGAAAAATCCTGGATGAAGGGAAAAAGCGTTTTATTTGTTAAAATAAACTTCATACTTAGTATAGTACGGTTTTTTAAGGGTGTATTTCGATTCAAACTGCTTATTTCCGATTTATTTTTAAATTTATTTTTGCTCTCATGTGCACCAAACTGGCAAATTGTCTTATTCAGAAAATGCTCAAGGTGTCGTGATTGTCGATTCATTGATAAATGCAGAAAATATTGCAAAAAAAAGCAATCAAAAACGGCATTTTGAACCGATTTTTCCGAAGCGGGAGATCTTGGGATGAAAAAAGGAGTCATACACTGTAAAAAAAAAAAAAATCTGTGAAGGTACTAAAGATTTTCTAGGAAACTGGGATTCCAAGAACTTTTCATGTAACGATAACAGGAAACATTCATGTAATCGATTCTGAAACTTGAATTTTTGCTGTTACCGTTACAAGAAAAGTTCTTGGAATCCCAGTTTCCAAGAAAAAGTTTAGTACCTTTGCAGATTTTTTTTTACAGTGTACTTAGAAGATAATTGTTTATAAATCAAATTCTAATGAATTGAGCGTAAAATGACCTCACACGGCACTTTATACGTCTCTTCAAAAATCCCCTCAATAAGTTTCATGTTTCTACTTTTAAAAATATGTCTGAAATTGTATCAGAAAATTTCGAGCTGTTGAAGGTGGAAAAACATTTTTTTGAATACACCCTTAACGGCCTCAAAATATGCGCATCAGTTACGCATTCAGCAGACTCGATTCACACAAATCGCTTCCTTTGCAGCTAATGGTGGATCCAAGGGATAGGTCACGGAGGTAATAATCTCCCCACACACACGCGCTCTTCTTGAATGAAGAACATTTTAACAAGTGGGTAACACCAATAAATTTAATTTTAAAATAATTATAAAATTAAGTTATTTATTTTAATAAAATTAAAAATGTTCAAATCAAATTATTTAAATAACATCTGAAATTCCAAATTTTTTTTTGAAAATTCGAAATTAGAAAAAAAAATTAGCGGAATTATAAATAAAATACTGAGTTTCTAAGAACGAAAAATAAGATTGTTTAAACGAATTAAAAATGCTGAACCATTAATAAATCGCAAGAGTTTTTAATATTGAACGAAAATTGAATTTCAAAAAATATTATTAAATGTCAGGTGAACAAAAACCTTTAAGCACTGTCCGGAAAAAAAGAAATTTCTTTTATTTAAATCCATTTTAATAAGAAACATTCAGTTTCCAGCATTGGTTCCAATGATTATTACTTCCAATGATCTAAAACAGTGGAGGCTTATCTTCAGTTCAAAGATAAAATCCATGTTACTTAAAGAAAAAGTTTTGAAATTAGCAGCACGCTGACCTTTAAAAACAACAGCTAGTAATTTTTGCAGTAACTGAGTTGGCAGCCGAGGTAGCAGCACTATTAGTTGTAAAATGCAGTATTTTATTTTACACTGGTAAAAAAATTAACTTACATCATCAAAAAAAAATCAAATAAATAAATCATAAAAAAAACTACCGTCAAACATAAACTCTTTCCTTTCAATAAAAATTTTAAGCTAAACCTCTCGAATTGATACCTCAGACTGATGGTCAGGGATATAGAGGAGGGTATACGATGGTATACGCAGTATACCTTC
>CAXHSM010000692.1:0-7500 GCA_964019185.1 Maratus speculifer
CGCCTGACTCCCAAGGTGTTGGTTTAAACCAGACGCCAGACTCCCAAGGTGTTGGTTTAAACCAGACGCCATGCTCCCAAGGTGTTGCTTTAAAACAGACGCCTGGCTCCCAAGCTAGACGCCTGGGTCCGGTCCCTCGGGAGACATGCGTCCACAATCGTCGCACCGGTTTTTTTCTGTGCGATTCGAGTCGCACGCTCCACGTCTCGGGCCACAGAAGGGTGGGACGGAAAAAAAAACCCGTAGGTCGCATCGTGGCGGGCCTCCGTGTCACGAGAGCGAACATGGAGGCTCTTTGTAGAAAGCGTGTGACTAGGTTGGAAAACGAAAAACGGGGCGACAGTCGAAATAAGTTTTCATCCAACCCTGGAAAACGAAATCTGGAGTCTCTTTTTTATGTAGATATTCAAAGATGAGTATAGATACTTAAAGATAATTATTAGATGAGTCATTGAATCAGATGAGTCATAAAAAAAAAAAAAAAAAAAAAAAAAAAAAAAAAAAAAAAAAAAAAAATTTTTTTTTTTTTTTTTTTTTTTTTTTTTTTTTTTTTTTTTTTGAAATGAGTCTTTTTTTTTTTTTTTTTTTTTTTTTTTTTTTTTTTTTTTTTAAATAATTAGGTGAGTCATTAAAAAATATTATGACTCATCTCAAAAAAAAAAAAAAAAAAAAAAAAAAAAAAAAAAAAAAAAATTATGACTCATCTCAAAAAAAAAAAAAAAAAAAAAAAAAAAAAAAAAAAAAAAAAAAAAAATTTTTTTTTTTTTTTTTTTTTTTTTTTTTTTTTTTTTTTTATAATTAGGTGAGTCATTAAAAAATATTATGACTCATCTCAAAAAAAAAAAAAAAAAAAAAAAAAAAAAAAAAAAAAAAATGACTCATCAAAAAAAAAAAAAAAAAAAAAAAAAAAAAAAAAAAAAAAAAAAAAAAATATGACTCATCAAAAAAAAAAAAAAAAAAAAAAAAAAAAAAAAAAAAAAAAAAAAATCGGTGGCTCATTCATGGAATCTTATTTCTATTTTTGTTTTTGGAAATGTGTTGTGTTGTGTTGGAGAGTGTTTCTTGTGGAAATGTGTGTGGGTGGGAGAGTGTTTCTTGTGGAAATGTGTGTGGGTGGGAGAGTGTTTCTTTTGGAAATGTGTGTGGGTGGGAGAGTGTTTCTTGTGGAAACGTGTGTGGGTGGGAGAGTGTTTCTTGTGGAAACGTGTGTGGGTGGGAGAGTGTTTCTTGTGGAAACGTGTGTGGTTTCGTGTGTGGTTTGGAGAGTGTTTCTTGTGGAAACGTGTGTGGTTTGGAGTGTGTGTGGGAGAGTGTTTCTTGTCAAAATGTGTGTGTGTGTGTGGGAGAGTGTTTCTTGTCAAAATGTGTGTGTGTGTGGGAGTGTGTTTCTTGTCAAAATGTGTGTGTGTGTGGGAGTGTGTTTCTTGTCAAAATGTGTGTGGGTGGGAGAGTGTTTCTTGTGGAAATGTGTGTGGGTGGGAGAGTGTTTCTTGTGGAAACGTGTGTGGGTGGGAGAGTGTTTCTTGTGGAAACGTGTGTGGGTGGGAGAGTGTTTCTTGTGGAAACGTGTGTGGTTTCGTGTGTGGTTTGGAGAGTGTTTCTTGTGGAAACGTGTGTGGTTTGGAGTGTGTGTGGGAGAGTGTTTCTTGTCAAAATGTGTGTGTGTGTGTGGGAGAGTGTTTCTTGTCAAAATGTGTGTGTGTGTGGGAGTGTGTTTCTTGTCAAAATGTGTGTGTGTGTGGGAGTGTGTTTCTTGTCAAAATGTGTGTGGGTGGGAGAGTGTTTCTTGTCAAAATGTGAGTGGGTGGGAGAGTGTTTCTTGTCAAAATGTGTGTGTGTGGGAGAGTGTTTCTTGTCAAAATGTGTGTGGGTGGGAGAGTATAAAAAGAACTTCACAAATTTTATAACAAGATTCCATCCTCCATGGTTGGATGAAATCTTATTTGTGAAGTTGTATTTGTGGAAAAAAAAAAAAAAAAAAAAAAAAAAAAAAAAAAAAAAAAAAAAATGTTTGTGTTGTTCGTGTTGTTTATGTTGTTTGTGTTGTTTGTGTTGTTTGTGTTGTTTGCGTTGTTTGTGTTGTTTATGTTGTTTATGTTGTTTATGTTGTTTGTGTTGTTTGTGTTGTTTGTGTTGTTTGTGTTGTTTGTGTTGTTTGTGTTGTTTATGTTGTTTATGTTGTTTATGTTGTTTGTGTTGTTTATGTTGTTTATGTTGTTTATGTTGTTTGCGTTGTTTGTGTTGTTTGTGTTGTTTGTGTTGTTCGTGTTGTTTATGTTGTTTGTGTTGTTTGTATTGTTTGTGTTGTTTGCGTTGTTTGTGTTGTTTATGTTGTTTGCGTTGTTTATGTTGTTTGCGTTGTTTATGTTGTTTGCGTTGTTTATGTTGTTTGCGTTGTTTATGTTGTTTGCGTTGTTTATGTTGTTTGTTGTTTGTGTTGTTTGTGTTTGTGGAAATGTGAAATATTATAACAAGATTCCATGGTTGGATGAAACTTTATTTCTAAATTTGTATTTGTGGAAATGTGAAATATAACAAGATTCCATGGTTGAATGAAATTTTATTTCTAAATTTGTATTTGTGGAAATGTGAAATATTATAACAAGATTCCATGGTTGGATGAAATCTTATTTGTAAATTTGTATTTGTGGAAATGTGTCTGGATTGGAGTCGAGTGTCTGTAAAAATGGGTTCAAATTGGGGTAAAAAAAAAAAAAAAAAAAAAAAAAAAAAAAAAAAAAAAAAAATTGTTTGTGTTGTTTGTGTACAATTTTATTTGTGTATCCAATGTGTGCTAAAGCCCATCTGTGGTGGGACTTTGAAAGGGAACCTAACCCGCATTCACGCTCGAGGAGAGTTTCCGTTTTTGCCGGAAGCTCCCTTCGAGTTCGAAGGGAAACCACAGAAAACCTTCGAAGGCTAGGCCGACGGTCTGACCGTCTACCCGACTCCGTCTCGGGTGAAACTGGTTTCCTGTAAAAGAAAACGC
This sequence comes from Maratus speculifer, assembly GCA_964019185.1. NCBI lineage: Eukaryota > Metazoa > Arthropoda > Arachnida > Araneae > Salticidae > Maratus > Maratus speculifer. The sequence continues at coordinate 2,990 of CAXHSM010000692.1, forward strand.
CCTGTAAAAGAAAACGCGAAGACACGCGAAACTTGGTACTTGAGTCTTGTTTCCTGTAAAAGAAAACGCCTTGTAAGATCGAAGCGCATCTTGTAAAGAAAAACGCGAAACTTGGTACTTGAGTCTTGTTTCCTGTAAAAGAAAACGCCCTGTAAAAGAAAACGCCTTGTAAGATCGAAGCGCGTCTTGTAAAGAAAAACGCGAAGACACGTGAAAACTTGGTACTTGAGTCTTGTTTCCTGTAAAGGAAAACGCCCTGAAAAAGAATACGCGTTTTCTTGTTCATTGTAAAATCGACGAACTATCGATGCAATAATATCAAAAATATCAAATATTTATCAAGCATTTATCAAAAATATCAAGTATTTATCAAAAATATCAAATATTTATCAAGTATTTATCAAAAATTTATCAAGTATTTATCAAAAATTTATCAAGTATTTATCAAAAATTTATCAAAAATTTATCAAGTATTTATCAAAAATTTATCAAGTATTTATCAAATATTTATCAAATACATTTATCAAATACATTTATCAAATACATTTATCAAATACATTTATCAAATACATTTATCAAATACATTTATCAAATACCAATTTCTTAAGAAATGAAAAAACGTACCTTTCATAGTAACCTTTCATTTTTACATTTTCTATGAAAACTTGACTTTAAAAACATGACCTTCTTCAAAACAAACTTCCCCACAGGATTTTTTCACTTTTTAAAACACCCTTATAAGGATGTTCTATCAAACACTTTTTAAAACACTTTATAAAACAAAACCTTTATAAAACTTGACCTTCTTCAAAACAAACTTCCCCACAGGATTTTTTCACTTTTTAAAACACCCTTATTATATTATAAGGATGTTCTATCAAACACTTTTTAAAACACTTTATAAAACAAAACCTTTTTAAAGCATAACCTTTTCATACACTTTTTACCTTTTTAAAACACTTTATACACCATTACCTTTCCCCACCACTTTATAAAACAAAACCTTTTTAAAACATAACCTTTTTAAAACATGACCTTTTCATACACTTTTTACCTTTTTAAAACACTTTATACACCATGACCACCTTTTTAAAACCAAACCTGTGGCCACCTCTCATGCATCCATCTCTCTGTGTGAAAAAAGAAAACCACCCACCTTTGTAAGCCAGGGAAATGGGCCGGCAAGCCGCCGAAGCGGCTCAAACCGGTCATCATCATCATAATAATAATAATAATAATAATAATTATAAAAAAGAGTACCACCTTGGACATTTCTGTCTCACGCCCCCTAGACAAACCGTTCCTTCTTTCTTGTCGGAATCTCCTTCGCTAGACCACGCTTCCTGTTCGCTTCCCCCTTGTCCACCTTCCAGTCTTCCAGAGTGCCGCCAGAGCTTTCATCCCCCGAGGACCGAATTCGACCCTCAGATATCCGAATTCGGGTCAAGCGACTCTTTACCACGGTGGTTCTACGCGTACCTAAAAGGCCTTGCGCCCCCGTGAGGGGATGGGCAACACAGGCGCTCCCTCCATCGTGTTGTGACCACCCTTTCCCACCGTGGCATCTCCCAACCCCGGAGGCACCTGGACCGCAGTGCACAGAGGCCTCCGGTCCTGAGAGACTTCTTCTACTGCGCGCCCACGGCACACGGGGTGCCCCAGGCGCCTTCCAGCCGGTTGCCTCTCATCGAGGCCCCAGACCTACAGGCTCAAGCAATGGCCATGCCGGCACAGAGCGTCAATTGACGAGGTTCTTTCCCTTACGGTGCGAGACACGGTCAGGTAATCTCTTTGTACCAGGAATTCGAATCCCGAACTCCCCATGCACGTACCGGGTCGCCCTGCAAGGGGCGCCGTTTTCGGAGGAACCTCTAGACCCCGCCAAGAGACAACCGGCCAACAGTAGCCCTTCGGACACCTTGTCGAGCTCCTTTGAACACCCGGAAGGGATTGGAAGGTTTGAAGGGTTCACTACTGGAGAAGAGCGGCGGCTGAAGTACAGACGATCCCTGCTGGAGAAGGGGGAGCAGGGTGGCTCCCATCACTCTGACCCTGGCGCCGCACTGGGAAAAGAAGTGGCTACCGGGGCCACGGTAGCCCTCGAGGAGAATCCTGCGAGCGGCCCCTACATACTGCATGGGAGCGGCGGTCCTCCGCACTCTCTCTTCCATCCGACCTTACGGAGGGCCAGGAATCTTAGGGCCGTGCATGCGAACCCCCTGCCTATACTAACCGACAGCGAGTATCGCGGTCCATGCTTGCAACTGACCCACAGCAGAGGATCGGAGAGGAGGATTGGAGTGACCCCATGTCCCTGGTATGCGGCCATCCGGCGAGTTCGGGGTGTAGTATCTGTATCCGCCTCCTCGCCCAGCGGGAGAGGGTAGGATCTGAGCAGCCCCCTGTCTCTCCCCTTCTGTCTAGAAGAGGTGCCACAGAAACGTCGCCATCTGAAAAGAAGAAGAAAAAGGACATGAGTGGAGCAAAAAGAAAAGGGTTGTCTCAGAAAATGAATCTTTTTAAAAAAGACAGTCAAGTTTCCATTTCAAAGAACATGGCAAAATTTTCAAACTCTTATGAAATACACTTTAGAAGAAAATGGACTTATTCTCTTTAACAGAAACTTTTTTAACAAAGTCGCAAAATAAAAACAATCTTTTTATATTCAAGTTTCAATTGTCAACATGGTCGCATAGCTAAATTTTCAAACTCTTATCCTCTCATGAAATACATTTTAGAAGAAAATGGATTAAAAACTTAAATTTTCAAAGTGTTGGATACATTCTCTTTAACAGAAGACGGCGAAATTTTCAAACTCTTATTCACAAACTCGAACCATTTCAGAATGGTTTTAAAACACCCTCTCAAAAAATCAATCTTTTTAACAAAGTAACTTTTATCGCATAATAATACAAAGTAAAACACTCACAGGCAGAATAATCCAAAGGCACAAGCATCGAGAAAGACGAAAGCCAAGTGAACGAACTAGTGAATTCACGGCCTTTTATACACCCGTTTGACCCAATTAATTTTTTTTTTTTTTTTTTTTTTTTTTTTTTTTTTTTTTTTTTTTGTGACCTCAATAATTTTTTTTTTTTTTTTTTTTTTTTTTTTTTTTTTTTTCCAAGGTGTTGGATACATTCTTTTTAACAGAACATAGCGAAACTTTTAAAGAATGAATCTTTTTAACAAAGTAACACATTAAAACTCAAAAAATCAATCTGTTTATATTCAAGTTTAAATTTTCAAAATATTGGATACATTCTCGCATAGCCAAATTTTCAAACTCTTATCCTCTCATGAAATACACTTTAGAAGAAAATGGATTAAAAACTTAAATTTTCAAAGTATTGGATACATTCTCTTTAACAGAACATAACGACATTTTCAAACTCTTATGCTCTCATTTCAGAAGAAACCATCTCAAAAAATCAAACTTTTTAACAAAATCACAAAATAAAAACAATCTTTTTATATTCAAGTTTAAATTTTCAAAGTGTTGGACGCAGCAAAATTTTCAAACTCTTATGCTCTCATTTCAGAAGAAACCATCTCAAAAAATCAAACTTTTTAACAAAGTCGCAAAATAAAAACAATCTTTTTATATTCAAGTTTAAATTTTCAAAGTGTTGGATAACAGAACGCAGCAAAATTTTCAAACTCTTATGCTCTCATTTCAGAAGAAAATTGTTTAAAATACCATCTCAAAAAATCAAACTTTTTAACACAGTCACAAAATAAAAACACTCTTTTTATATTCAAGTTTAAATTTTCAAAGTGTTGGATAACAGAACTAAGCAAAATTTTCCAACTCTTATACTTTCATTTCAGAAGAAAATTGGTTAAAATACTATCTCAAAAAATCAAACTTTTTAACACAGTCACAAAATAAAAACAATCTTTTTATATTCAAGTTTAAATTTTCAAAGTGTTGGATAACAGAACTAAGCAAAATTTTCCAACTCTTATACTTTCATTTCAGAAGAAAATTGGTTAAAATACTATCTCAAAAAATCAAACTTTTTAACACAGTCACAAAATAAAAACAATCTTTTTATATTCAAGTTTAAATTTTCAAAGTGTTGGATAACAGAACGCAGCAAAATTTTCAAACTCTTATTCCCTCATTTCAGAAGAAAATTGTTTAAAATACCATCTCAAAAAATCAAAGTTCCAAAATAAAATAATACGAAGTAAAATACTCACAGAAATCCACAGGCACAGAAATCCACAGGCACAGAAATCCACAGGCACAGAAATCCACAGGCACAGAAATCCACAGGCACAGAAATCCACAGGCAGAGTAATCCACGGGCAGAGTAATCCACAGGCAGAGTAATCCACAGGCAGAGTAATCCACAGGCAGAGTAATCCAAAGAGCAGGCACAAGCATCGAGGTAGACGAAAGCCAAGTGAAAGAGCTAGCGAATGCACGGCCTTTTATACACCAGTTTGACCTCAATAATTTTTTTTTTTTTTTTTTTTTTTTTTTTTTTTTTTTTTTTTTCAAG
>CAXHSM010000692.1:10000-12500 GCA_964019185.1 Maratus speculifer
CCGCTTGCTCGTTCACTCGGCTGTCTTGTTTCACCCAGTTTTTGCCTGCCTGCCTGCCTGCTGGATGACCTCACCACCGCCGATATACAGGGCCGTTTTCCAGACTTGGATTCTGTGGAAGATGCAGGAGGAGACTGGAAAAAGATTGCTTTCCGTGACCTTTCTGGCAGACGGGTTTAGTTTATGAAGACTGCCACTTCCCGAGACATGGATTGAATTGGGTGCCATTGGAAAAGATGGACTTGTATTTTTTGGATACCGTTCGACTCGTTCGCTGAGAGGATGGCCAGACATTCTCGACTCGTGTGTGTGTATTGCAACGTGCCGCAGGGAGGACTGGGTTTAATTCTAAGAGAGTGTGGTCACGGATATCATGCGGGGTGCATCGTGCATTATGTCAAAAGCTGTTGTGATAACAGAGAGCTCCCCCTGACGTGTTTCGAATGTGCCACCTCCATCCACTGGCGAGAACTGAGGGCCGTATGGACGGTCCTCTGCCATCCCCTGAGTCCCAGCCGGCTCGGAAGGAGCCCCGCCGAAAGAGAATGTAGACTGTGGTTAGAAGAGGCCATTGAAAAAGAAAACAAGACATTGGATGTGTAAAATAATGCATGTCCCATGCATTCTATCCTATAAAGAATGGATACCTACATACTTTCCCTCTATCATAATTTTTTTTTTTTTTTTTTTTTTTTTTTTTTTTTTTTTTTTTTTTTTTTTTTTTTTTTCAATACAGTTATGTAGTAAATTATTTTTATTCAACAGATGTAAAGATAAAATATTTATATCATAAAATATATTTAAATACAATATTATTAAAAAAAAAAAAAAAAAAAAAAAAAAAAAAAAAAAAAAAAAAAAAATTTTTTTTTTTTTTTTTTTTTTTTTTTTTTTTTTTTTTCAACATATATATATTTGAATCGCATGTCCCTTAGACACTCTCTGCTTATTTTCAGTCCTAATCGAATGAAATCTCGAAAGTACACCTTCTGATTCACACAACTTTTTTTCAAATTGACGGAAAACGTTGAGGTGTATCCTCTTGTATGGGGTGTTTTAGGAATCCTCTTGGGTTGCGCAACAGGACACCTATTCCAAAAAGAGGATTGAGTGTGAAGGTGAACGACACGGTGCCTTTTCGTGATGCCGCGGACTACGACTCCCCATACACAGAAAGTGTGCCAGTAGACATGGCTTTAAAAAGTCTCTTTGTGCTTTCTAGCGCCTGTGCTTTTTTTTAATAGTAGCATTTATATTTTATTCTTACATCTGTTGATATAAAATATAGTTGGAAAACTAAAAACTAAATTTCTTAAAAGTACATTACAAAATGCTTTGTTCTATAACTGTACTACATAACTGTATTGAAAAAAAAAAAAAAAAAAAAAAAAAAAAAAAAAAAAAAAAAAAAATTATGATAGAGGGAAAGTATGTAGGGATCCATTCTTTATAGGATAGAATGCATGGGACATGCATTATTTTACACATCCAATGTCTTGTTTTCTTTTTCAATGGCCTCTTCTAACCACAGTCTACATTCTCTTTCGGCGGGGCTCCTTCCGAGCCGGCTGGGACTCAGGGGATGGCAGAGGACCGTCCATACGGCCCTCAGTTCTCGCCAGTGGATGGAGGTGGCACATTCGAAACACGTCAGGGGGAGCTCTCTGTTATCACAACAGCTTTTGACATAATGCACGATGCACCCCGCATGATATCCGTGACCACACTCTCTTAGAATTAAACCCAGTCCTCCCTGCGGCACGTTGCAATACACACACACGAGTCGAGAATGTCTGGCCATCCTCTCAGCGAACGAGTCGAACGGTATCCAAAAAATACAAGTCCATCTTTTCCAATGGCACCCAATTCAATCCATGTCTCGGGAAGTGGCAGTCTTCATAAACTAAACCCGTCTGCCAGAAAGGTCACGGAAAGCAATCTTTTTCCAGTCTCCTCCTGCATCTTCCACAGAATCCAAGTCTGGAAAACGGCCCTGTATATCGGCGGTGGTGAGGTCATCCAGCAGGCAGGCAGGCAGGCAAAAACTGGGTGAAACAAGACAGCCGAGTGAACGAGCAAGCGGATGCACGGCCTTTTATACTGCATTTCTACACTCTGCGACCTTGGAAAAAAAAAAAAAAAAAAAAAAAAAAAAAAAAAAAAAAAAAAAATTTTTTTTTTTTTTTTTTTTTTTTTTTTTTTTTTTTTTTTTTTTTTTTTTGTAGTAGTATCCTATATTTTATAATCAAGTTATAATAAAAATAAGATATATTAGAGTAAAGAAATGTATGATGTATATTTATATTTAATGTTTAAACATATTTCATATGAATAGATGTAAAAATAAAATGTAAATACTATTAAAAAAAAAAAAAAAAAAAAAAAAAAAAAAAAAAAAAAAAAAAAAAATTTTTTTTTTTTTTTTTTTTTTTTTTTTTTTTTTTTTTTTTTTTTGTAGTAGTATCCTATATTTTATAATCAAGTTATAATAAAAATAAGA
>CAXHSM010000692.1:17500-24000 GCA_964019185.1 Maratus speculifer
CTGGAAGGCGCCTGGGGCACCCCGTGTGCCGTGGGCGCGCAGTAGAAGAAGTCTCTCAGGACCGGAGGCCTCTGTGCACTGCGGTCCAGGTGCCTCCGGGGTTGGGAGATGCCACGGTGGGAAAGGGTGGTCACAACACGATGGAGGGAGCGCCTGTGTTGCCCATCCCCTCACGGGGGCGCAAGGCCTTTTAGGTACGCGTAGAACCACCGTGGTAAAGAGTCGCTTGACCCGAATTCGGATATCTGAGGGTCGAATTCGGTCCTCGGGGGATGAAAGCTCTGGCGGCACTCTGGAAGACTGGAAGGTGGACAAGGGGGAAGCGAACAGGAAGCGTGGTCTAGCGAAGGAGATTCCGACAAGAAAGAAGGAACGGTTTGTCTAGGGGGCGTGAGACAGAAATGTCCAAGGTGGTACTCTTTTTTATAATTATTATTATTATTATTATTATTATGATGATGATGACCGGTTTGAGCCGCTTCGGCGGCTTGCCGGCCCATTTCCCTGGCTTACAAAGGTGGGTGGTTTTCTTTTTTCACACAGAGAGATGGATGCATGAGAGGTGGCCACAGGTTTGGTTTTAAAAAGGTGGTCATGGTGTATAAAGTGTTTTAAAAAGGTAAAAAGTGTATGAAAAGGTCATGTTTTAAAAAGGTTATGTTTTAAAAAGGTTTTGTTTTATAAAGTGGTGGGGAAAGGTAATGGTGTATAAAGTGTTTTAAAAAGGTAAAAAGTGTATGAAAAGGTTATGCTTTAAAAAGGTTTTGTTTTATAAAGTGTTTTAAAAAGTGTTTGATAGAACATCCTTATAATATAATAAGGGTGTTTTAAAAAGTGAAAAAATCCTGTGGGGAAGTTTGTTTTGAAGAAGGTCAAGTTTTATAAAGGTTTTGTTTTATAAAGTGTTTTAAAAAGTGTTTGATAGAACATCCTTATAAGGGTGTTTTAAAAAGTGAAAAAATCCTGTGGGGAAGTTTGTTTTGAAGAAGGTCATGTTTTTAAAGTCAAGTTTTCATAGAAAATGTAAAAATGAAAGGTTACTATGAAAGGTACGTTTTTTCATTTCTTAAGAAATTGGTATTTGATAAATGTATTTGATAAATGTATTTGATAAATGTATTTGATAAATGTATTTGATAAATGTATTTGATAAATGTATTTGATAAATATTTGATAAATACTTGATAAATTTTTGATAAATACTTGATAAATTTTTGATAAATTTTTGATAAATACTTGATAAATTTTTGATAAATACTTGATAAATTTTTGATAAATACTTGATAAATATTTGATATTTTTGATAAATACTTGATATTTTTGATAAATGCTTGATAAATATTTGATATTTTTGATATTATTGCATCGATAGTTCGTCGATTTTACAATGAACAAGAAAACGCGTATTCTTTTTCAGGGCGTTTTCCTTTACAGGAAACAAGACTCAAGTACCAAGTTTTCACGTGTCTTCGCGTTTTTCTTTACAAGACGCGCTTCGATCTTACAAGGCGTTTTCTTTTACAGGGCGTTTTCTTTTACAGGAAACAAGACTCAAGTACCAAGTTTCGCGTTTTTCTTTACAAGATGCGCTTCGATCTTACAAGGCGTTTTCTTTTACAGGAAACAAGACTCAAGTACCAAGTTTCGCGTGTCTTCGCGTTTTCTTTTACAGGGCGTTTTCTTTTACAGGAAACCAGTTTCACCCGAGACGGAGTCGGGTAGACGGTCAGACCGTCGGCCTAGCCTTCGAAGGTTTTCTGTGGTTTCCCTTCGAACTCGAAGGGAGCTTCCGGCAAAAACGGAAACTCTCCTCGAGCGTGAATGCGGGTTAGGTTCCCTTTCAAAGTCCCACCACAGATGGGCTTTAGCACACATTGGATACACAAATAAAATTGTACACAAACAACACAAACAATTTTTTTTTTTTTTTTTTTTTTTTTTTTTTTTTTACCCCAATTTGAACCCATTTTTACAGACACTCGACTCCAATCCAGACACATTTCCACAAATACAAATTTACAAATAAGATTTCATCCAACCATGGAATCTTGTTATAATATTTCACATTTCCACAAATACAAATTTAGAAATAAAATTTCATTCAACCATGGAATCTTGTTATATTTCACATTTCCACAAATACAAATTTAGAAATAAAGTTTCATCCAACCATGGAATCTTGTTATAATATTTCACATTTCCACAAACACAAACAACACAAACAACAAACAACATAAACAACGCAAACAACATAAACAACGCAAACAACATAAACAACGCAAACAACATAAACAACGCAAACAACATAAACAACGCAAACAACATAAACAACACAAACAACGCAAACAACACAAACAATACAAACAACACAAACAACATAAACAACACGAACAACACAAACAACACAAACAACACAAACAACGCAAACAACATAAACAACATAAACAACATAAACAACATAAACAACACAAACAACATAAACAACATAAACAACATAAACAACACAAACAACACAAACAACACAAACAACACAAACAACACAAACAACACAAACAACATAAACAACATAAACAACATAAACAACACAAACAACGCAAACAACACAAACAACACAAACAACACAAACAACATAAACAACACGAACAACACAAACATTTTTTTTTTTTTTTTTTTTTTTTTTTTTTTTTTTTTTTCCACAAATACAACTTCACAAATAAGATTTCATCCAACCATGGAGGATGGAATCTTGTTATAAAATTTGTGAAGTTCTTTTTATACTCTCCCACCCACACACATTTTGACAAGAAACACTCTCCCACACACACACATTTTGACAAGAAACACTCTCCCACCCACTCACATTTTGACAAGAAACACTCTCCCACCCACACACATTTTGACAAGAAACACACTCCCACACACACACACATTTTGACAAGAAACACACTCCCACACACACACACATTTTGACAAGAAACACTCTCCCACACACACACACACATTTTGACAAGAAACACTCTCCCACACACACTCCAAACCACACACGTTTCCACAAGAAACACTCTCCAAACCACACACGAAACCACACACGTTTCCACAAGAAACACTCTCCCACCCACACACGTTTCCACAAGAAACACTCTCCCACCCACACACGTTTCCACAAGAAACACTCTCCCACCCACACACATTTCCACAAGAAACACTCTCCCACCCACACACATTTTGACAAGAAACACACTCCCACACACACACACATTTTGACAAGAAACACACTCCCACACACACACACATTTTGACAAGAAACACTCTCCCACACACACACACACATTTTGACAAGAAACACTCTCCCACACACACTCCAAACCACACACGTTTCCACAAGAAACACTCTCCAAACCACACACGAAACCACACACGTTTCCACAAGAAACACTCTCCCACCCACACACGTTTCCACAAGAAACACTCTCCCACCCACACACGTTTCCACAAGAAACACTCTCCCACCCACACACATTTCCAAAAGAAACACTCTCCCACCCACACACATTTCCACAAGAAACACTCTCCCACCCACACACATTTCCACAAGAAACACTCTCCAACACAACACAACACATTTCCAAAAACAAAAATAGAAATAAGATTCCATGAATGAGCCACCGATTTTTTTTTTTTTTTTTTTTTTTTTTTTTTTTTTTTTTTTTTTTTGATGAGTCATATTTTTTTTTTTTTTTTTTTTTTTTTTTTTTTTTTTTTTTTTTTTTGATGAGTCATTTTTTTTTTTTTTTTTTTTTTTTTTTTTTTTTTGAGATGAGTCATAATATTTTTTAATGACTCACCTAATTATAAAAAAAAAAAAAAAAAAAAAAAAAAAAAAAAAAAAAAAAAAAAAAATTTTTTTTTTTTTTTTTTTTTTTTTTTTTTTTTTTTTTTTTTTGAGATGAGTCATAATTTTTTTTTTTTTTTTTTTTTTTTTTTTTGAGATGAGTCATAATATTTTTTAATGACTCACCTAATTATTAAAAAAAAAAAAAAAAAAAAAAAAAAAAAAAAAAAAAAAAAAAAAAGACTCATTTCAAAAAAAAAAAAAAAAAAAAAAAAAAAAAAAAAAAAAAAAAAAAAAATTTTTTTTTTTTTTTTTTTTTTTTTTTTATGACTCATCTGATTCAATGACTCATCTAATAATTATCTTTAAGTATCTATACTCATCTTTGAATATCTACATAAAAAAGAGACTCCAGATTTCGTTTTCCAGGGTTGGATGAAAACTTATTTCGACTGTCGCCCCGTTTTTCGTTTTCCAACCTAGTCACACGCTTTCTACAAAGAGCCTCCATGTTCGCTCTCGTGACACGGAGGCCCGCCACGATGCGACCTACGGGTTTTTTTTTCCGTCCCACCCTTCTGTGGCCCGAGACGTGGAGCGTGCGACTCGAATCGCACAGAAAAAAACCGGTGCGACGATTGTGGACGCATGTCTCCCGAGGGACCGGACCCAGGCGTCTAGCTTGGGAGCCAGGCGTCTGTTTTAAAGCAACACCTTGGGAGCATGGCGTCTGGTTTAAACCAACACCTTGGGAGTCTGGCGTCTGGTTTAAACCAACACCTTGGGAGTCAGGCGTCTGGTTTAAACCAACACCTTGGGAGTCTCCAACTCAGGCGTCTTTTTTAACCCTTTCAGGGGCGGTGTTTGCAGTGTGCAAACACATAATATTACTGTTCCAATTTCGAACTGGCACCAGTATAATTTTAGTACAATTTGGATTTTATAATATTCGTGAAAAACAGCTCTTGATTATTTTCAAATAAATCTGTTCTTAAATTGTGGTGTGAATCAATTATTTGAACATTTTCGGAGCAGAAATACCTTGCCCCTGAAAGGGTTAAACAAACACATTGGGAGCCAGGCGTCTGTTGACAGTACGCCTTGGGAGTCTCCAACTCAGGCGTCTTTTTTAAACAAACACATTGGGAGCCAGGCGTCTGTTGACAGTACGCCTTGGGAGTCTCCAACTCAGGCGTCTTTTTTAAACAAACACATTGGGAGCCAGGCGTCTGTTGACAGTACGCCTTGGGAGTCTCCAACTCAGGCGTCTTTTTTAAACAAACACATTGGGAGCCAGGCGTCTGTTGACAGTACGCCTTGGGAGTCTCCAACTCAGGCGTCTTTTTTAAACAAACACATTGGGAGCCAGGCGTCTGTTGACAGTACGCCTTGGGAGTCTCCAACTCAGGCGTCTTTTTTAAACAAACACATTGGGAGCCAGGCGTCTGTTGACAGTACGCCTTGGGAGTCTCCAACTCAGGCGTCTTTTTTAAACAAACACATTGCGAGCCTGGCGTCTGTTGACAGTACGCCTTTTTTTACACAACACCTAGTCAGGCAGATGTTTTTTGAAACACAGTGTTTGTACGCCTTTTTTACACAACCCCTTGGGAGCCAAGCGTCTTTTGAAACCATACTCTCGACCACCACCACCCCCCTCGTGCAAAGGTTTCGTTCCGCAACGGGGCCACTCCACTCTTTGAGGCGAGCCGCGTCTGGTTCGGAATCGCCGAGGGTCCGGTGCTCGAAACATTGTGCAGTCGACTGTAGCACAGTTGTCTGAAATGGGTCCAATCCGTGTAATGAGCTGACTTCGATGTACCAGAATGTTTCGGGGAATCTAATCCACTAAGACAGGTATCATGCAATTTTATCACTCTTGTATTTTTTTTTCGTCCTGTTATAATTCCATTTACATTTATTCGTCCTCCCTTGATAATTTTGTATGTTACTGTATACACATTTAATATTTTACCTTGTATGTTACTGTGTATATGAGGGTGGTCTCGTTTTTTCTCTCTTTCTAGCACTGTTGTCTGAAATGGGTCGAATCCGTGTACTGAGCTGACTTCGCTGTACAGAATGTTTCGGGGAATCTAATCCACTAAGACAGGTAACATGCAATTTTATCACACTTGTATTTTTCTTTCGTCCTGTTATCATTCCTTTTACATTTATTGGTCCTCCCTTGATAATTTTGTATGTTACTGTATACACATTTAATATTTTACCTTGTATGTTACTGTGTATATGAGGGTGGTCTCGTTTTTTCTCTCTTTCTAGCACTGTTGTCTGAAATGGGTCGAATCCGTGTGCTGAGCTGACTTCGCTGTACCAGAATGTTTCGGGGAATCTAATCCACTCTGACAGGTAACATGCAATTTTATCATTCTTGTATTTTTTTTCGTCCTGTTATCATTCCTTTTACATTTATTCGTCCTCCCTTGATAATTTTGTATGTTACTGTATACACATTTAATATTTTACCTTGTATGTTACTGTGTATATGAGGGTGGTCTCGTTTTTTCTCTCTTTCTAGCACTGTTGTCTGAAATTTGTCGAATCCGTGTACTGAGCTGACTTCGCTGTACCAGAATGTTTCGGGGAATCTAATCCACTCTGACAGGTAACATGCAATTTTATCATTCTTGTATTTTTTTTTCGTCCT
>CAXHSM010000693.1:0-18000 GCA_964019185.1 Maratus speculifer
GCGCCAAACTGCGCCGAAACCGCATTTCTGCGCCAAACTGCTACAAAACAGCTAATTTTTTCAATTTTGCGCCAAATCTGCGCCAAAAGGCACTTAGTGCCAAAACGAAATTTAGCGCGATTCATGGAACAAAGAATATAAACCGGGAAGGAAAACGAAGCATCTTTCCCCTTAGAAGCAGGGTGATCGTCGATGCCACCGGATTTCTGTGAGGTTCACCCATATCCCAGCATTCCCTGAGGAATGGTAACTGTTTGGCGCATTTATCGCTTATTTAGCCAGAGACGGGTGGGTACTGATTTCTACGGCGGCGAGAAGTAAAACACATGCCAAGTTATCGCCAATCGAAAAAAATCGCCAAGGTTGCCGGCAGTTCAGGGTCACACTTGTCCCAGAATTCTCGGCTTGCCTCGGCTCGCTTCCGTTGACCGGTTTTCCTTCCCGGTTTATATTCTTTGTTCCATGGCGCGATTTCGTCGATCCAGGAAACAACAACAAATGACTTTTTTAAGCTGTTAATTTCGTCAAAAAACAAAGAAACATTGCAAAAAATCTCGAAAAACGCCCAAATTTAACCTAAAAATTGGGAAAAACATGCGCATTCGGTCACGAAAAACACGCGGTGTTTTGTGGAGTTTTATCGTGGCTCCGCAAACGACTGTAAGTTGTTTTTCCCTCGAGTCAATCCTACGTTCATTTTCATCGCAGCCGATCACAGAGTTCGAAGTTCGAAGCGGTACGTCATGTGACGTGCAGCACGCGCGTTGGGCGATACAAATGAGAACTGCCGTAGTATGTTTATTCCCAATTAATGGGAGTTCGCCTCCTATGTCAGGTGTGATTCTCGTCCGAAATTTCCGAAAATTTAAGGCATCCTCTTCGAAAAATTTAAAACTGGGTTATCAGTTCCACATAGTTTCAAACTTGTACGGTTTTGGGCGCGGAAAAAACAATCGCGGAGAAATGCAAATTTCGTGAAAGGATAGCCGAAAAAGCACATATTTCGTCAACATTTCGAGGAGAAACGACGATTTCGCAATGTTTTGTCAACGAACTTTCTCAAAAGATCGCTGAAAAACGCGAATTTCCTCTGCGGATCGCGAAAATCGGCAATTTCACCAAATATGGCAGATAAAACGCTGATTTTGTTTGAAGACTACAGAAAAACGTCGATTTCCTCTAAAGATTACGGATAGAACGCCGATTTCGTTAAAAGATCGGGGAAAAAACGCCATTTTCGATAAAAGATCCCTTAAAAATATTTTGCCTAAGGATCATTGAAAAAAAACCCACTGATTTCATCAAAAGATCACGGAAAAAACGCCGATTTCGTCAAAAGATCGTGGGGATAAAACGCCGTTTTCAAGAAAAGATCGCGTAAAAATGCAAATTTTGTCTAAAGATCGTCGAAAAAACGCCGATTTCATTAAAAAACACACGGGAAATGTGCGATCTTTTGCCGATTTCGACAAAAGATCGCAATAAATCGTCGATTTTTCTAAAATATTGCAGATAAATCGCTGATTTCGTCTGAAGATTGCGGAGGGGGGGGGGGAAGCCGCGGAATTCCCCCGCCACCGATTTCCGAAAATGCAATGTGAATTTTCGAAAAAGTTTTTTCACTCAGAATCGCCCCTGTATTATGTATTGTACATATTTTCTGTAAATTAAGTATCTTCCTGTTCTGTGTCTTTCCCGTGTCGGTAGTGAATTATTTCGCTCCTCGGCAAATCCTGCCGATAGACGGTAAAACCGAAAGCAGAATGAAAGCGCGTACGAAAATCCGCCACATGTTTGTCAAACAATTACAAAAATAAATGAATAAATAGAATTTTCTCAAAAAATTGCTATTTCGTCAAAAAATGAACAAAAAACGCAGCCAAAGGAAAACAGTGTTGAATTCACTTTCCTTCAGGAGGGACTTCTGTAGCTCCGCGGGGGACATGATAAAGTTCCGGGGGGCGGGGGGTTGCACTTTTTGTCCATTGAAAACCCAAAATCTCAACATTTCCGGGGGGAACATTTCATTGCTCCTGGGGGTGGATGTCCCCCCCCCCCCCCCCACGGGGCAACACCTGAATTCAACACTGAAGGAAAAGACCGTAAATCTCGGCAAAAAACTGGTAACAAGGTTCGAATTTCATCGAAAAATCGCGGAAAACACTCGAAATTTGTCAAAGGATAGCTAATTTCGTCATTCGAATTTCACCAACAATAGATCGTGAAAAACACTCAAATTTCATTAATAGATCATGAAAATTTTGTCTATAGATCGTGAAAGTGTGCATATTTTATCGAAAAATCACGAAAAAAACACTCGAATTTCATCAAAGGATCGCGAGAAAAACTTGAGTTTTGCTAAAGGATCGTTATTAACATAAAAAAGAATGAACAAAACACAGCCAAAAGACGAATTTTGTCAAAAAAATCGCGATAAACACGCAAATTTTTATTGA
This sequence comes from Maratus speculifer, assembly GCA_964019185.1. NCBI lineage: Eukaryota > Metazoa > Arthropoda > Arachnida > Araneae > Salticidae > Maratus > Maratus speculifer. The sequence goes on from CAXHSM010000693.1 coordinate 2,457, forward strand.
AAGATCGCGAAAAGTACTTGAATTTCGTCAATATATCGCGTAAAACACTCGAATTTCACCAATAGATAGTGAAAACATTCGAATTTCATCAATAGATCACGAAAAAAACGCAAATTTCGACTATAGATCGTGAAAAACACGCAAATTTTATCGAAAAATCACGAAAAACACTCTAATTCCATCAAAGGTTCGCGAGAAAAACCTGAGTTTTGCTAAAGAATCATTAATATCATAAAAAAAGAGAGTAAAACACAGCCAGAAAATCATGAATAAAAAGTTAATTTCTGTGAAAGATCGCGAAAAAAACTCAAATTTCTGTAAAGAATCCCGAAAAACAAGCTTATTTCATCAAAAAATGAACAGCAAAAAACCCGCAAATTTCTCTAAAGGATTCTGAAAAACATGCAAATTTCGAGTCAAAACTTATCTGACTTCGTCATAAAAAGAACAAAATACGGTCAAAAAATCGTGAAAAAAAAAATGTTAATTTCTTTAAAAGATCGTGTGAAAAAAAAAACGAAAATTTCATCAAAAGGATCGTAAAATCCATAAATTTCGTCAAAAGATCTCAGAAAACATACTAATTTCATCAAAAGGTCCTAAATAAACCCGCAAATCTAGTTAAAAAACGAACAAACACGGTCAAAAGTTTGTGAAAAGGCGTGAATTATGTTAAAAGATCGCTAAAAACCACAAATTTCATCAAAAGGTCTGAAAAGTGTGGAGAAATTTAATTTGAGTATTTATTCTTTCAAATGTAAAAATATTTTTCAAGATAGCAATTATTGTAATTGTTAAGAGTTTATTAAGCACTAGCAGGCTATGCCCGCTTCGCTGGCCCATATTTCCAAACGAACCTTGACTAAAAAAAAAAAATGGTGATTTAAAAATTTATTATTTTTATTTTAAAGCATTATAGACCACCCTGGAATTTTCTTCCGTATTGCTGAAAATCAAGCCAACGCCATTGCAATATTGTACTATTGTAAGTCTTGGCGAAAATTTGGGCAATTAAGCACCATCTCTTTTATTTTATCATTTATAGTAGAGTTTCGTATGAACATGAGACCGTTATGACAACAGGAATCAAAATGTTCTCAAGTCATCACACTATTACATTAGAGGGCATTGCAATGATTAGTGAGATTGATTATCAAACTCTATTAACTTTCGGATTGTACATTATCATTTCTTAGTTCTTAAAATCCCGACATCTGAACTTGCACTATGTGTAGTTCTGGTAGCCTACATACAATTTCACGTTACATTTTTTAATAAACGTCCTCTTTTAGCAGGTCTACTGTAGATTCCTATCTACCTTAATCTGTTCCAGCAAGTATACATAGAGTAAAAAATTTAAAGAATTATTCACAGAAAAAGAAGAGTTTTTGTTTGTTTGTATTTATGAGGGTCATTTATCTACACGTGGGATATAGGCCCTAAGAAAAGGATGCCCTCCGTGGGGGTGGCAGACGAAGAAGGGTGTTTCACTTATATATTTAGTAGAACAATGAAGCATAAAAAGTGTGTTTTAAAGCTGTATTATTTGAATAACATTAAAATTACATCAGTTTCACTGCCTCTTCCTTTTATAAAACAGTTGCTAACATGTAGCCGTTAAATCAGAATAATCTTGATGACTAAATTTTGTAGAAAAATAAGTCTTTAGTTTGCATCTAATAAAATCTTTCTACCTTCTGTAATCGATTCCATTATTATTTTTAGTGTCAAACATTAGAAGTGCTAGAAACGATATTGTTACAAATGTATCAGACTTATTTCATGTTTGTCCTCAAATAAATGTGAAATTTACGATCATCCATTATTGGCATTTAATGTTATAGCTTGATGATAGTTTTTTGTTCGACTACTTGATTATTCTGTCGATCAATTTCGCCAAATCATACAAATGGACATAATTTTTATTTTAAATAACCAAAGAATCAATAAATTACTAAAATGTTAATAGAAATACAAATAAATATCGAATTAAAGTTGGTTGATGAAGTAACAATTACGTATAACAAATTTAATGTCAAATGAATGTGACATTTACGATCATCCATTGACATTTAACCTTATACTTTGGCAATAGTTTTTTGGTCGATGGGATTATCAAGTATTACCAAATTATATAAACAAATTGTATAAACAATAATATTGCCAATAATATGTAGGTGCAGGTGTCATCTACGGATCCCGTTGGCGCGATTGCAGCAAATTGCGATTTTATGCCTCACGTGGTAATCCGGTAATAGTTGATTATTTTTGAGTAAATTATTTCATTATTTTTCTTTTCTCTTTTAAAATTATATAAATTGTTTTGTTCCATAATTATTTATTGACTTAGTTTATTATTATTATTTCCTTTTTAAAATAATAGAAAATAAATAAAAGTAATATAAATGTAATTGGTATTTGAAAACACAGTGTTCTCCAAATTGGCATCATAAAAAAAATCACGCCAAAGTGATGCGTGTATATAAGTGGAAAATGTTTGCAATAATATAAATAAAAAACGTAAACAAATAATTAAAAATTCGCCATTTCGATAGTTTTTTAAAATAACATCAAGGTTAATTCTCCAGTCGGGCAGCAATAGTAAATTTTCTTTTCTTCGTCTGTTTCATAATAAAAAAAACATAAATTTAATAACTTCTAATAAAATAATCTGACTAATTTTCTGTAATCGGATTTATGATCTAAAAGTATCCTTAATACATAAACAAAACAGTGCTGTTATCATGTACTGATAATTTTTTACACTAATTTGGCGGAAAAATCGTTTTCGAATACCAGTTTCATATATATATTTAAATTATTTTCTATTATTTAAAAGATAATAACAATTAGTATTTAAATAATAAGTATAGAACAAAACAGTTTACATAATTTTAAAGAAGAGAAAGGAAATAAAAAACATTTTATTAATAATTAAATAACAATAGTCGGGTTGCCATGCCAGGCAAAATAACATCAATTTAGTGTCCATTAGTTACCTCGGTGTGTATATGATATCTGTGCAAACGAAACTTCCGATAATATAATAAATGACGTCATATTTATTTTCCTTTGAACTTTTTTTATTTTAATTTTTCACGTGGATACTGTTCAACTAAAAATTAATTGCCGAGGAGAAATTATTTTCCATATTTTGATTTTTTTGGCAACGGGAAAGAAAATGGTTATTTTTTATCGAAAAAATTTTAATTGATTCTGTATGAAAAATAATGAAATTTTGAATTATTAAGGAAATTATTTGAATAAATCAATTAAAAATTAGCCTATGTTCACCGGAAATAGTGTAGCTTTCCAACGGTGAAAGAATTTTTCAAAACCGTCAAGTAGTTTCGGAGCCTATTCAATTCAAACAAACAAACAATCAAATCTTTCCTCTTTATAATATTAGTATAGATTAGAATATTTCAATCTGCTCCTAAAAAGCTTTTATTGCTACAAAATTATATTTTTGCTGCTACAAAATCTGATATTTATTGCTACAAAATCTGATTTTTGCTGCTACAAAAATAGATTTTACTGCTCCAAAATTCGATTTTTGCTGCTCCAAAGTTGCTACAAAATGGCTTTAGTGCACTTTCATCCCTGTTTAAAGCCGTACCCAAAATAGGTAATTTCTAACATATCCATGAAGTATTTTTTAATCTTAGATGCAAGATGCATTTATTCAGAACAATTGTGATTGATTAACGTTTTCCCATTTTTCAATAAAAGTGAAGAATCCTTCGCGAAATATCCGTAAACTGTAGAATTTTAAACTGAATTTCAGGTCGTGACAGCCAATTGCTCTCTCATGACGGCTTTTTGTAAGTGACAAGTCCTAAAAATGTGCATATAATGCTCAATTTCTTGAATGATTGTTTGATTTTATTAAAAAAAAACGGAAAATTTTTAATTTTTTTGACATCTGAATAAAATTTATATATTTATATTTTTAGGAATATTTATGTAACTTTTTGGTTACAAATGAAAATAACTTCCCAAAAGTATTAGAAATTTGGCTATTGTCGATGCGGGGACAATCTTTAATATAAAAAATATTTATAGAGAGACCTGACCATCCCTCCACCCTAAAATAAAGAACAGGCATGACCCCTTCTATAAAAGGAAGGCTGGATCAGCCCTTGCATGTACTATCTAAAAGCTTCAGCGAATTACACAGTTAACTTGTAGTAGATGACTGTGGCTTTCCTAATTTCTTTTATCTATAGCTATCTTCGGAAAAGAAATGTGATCACCCTATCAATTTTCCTGAAAAGAGCCTTATAGCAAGTGATTAAATATGATCGCAGAGCGCATAGATGGTTTCGTTTGCTATTTCTTTCAAACCAATTTTTCCTTTAATTAATAAATCCAAATTATTAATTTGTAATTATTAAATTTTTACATAGATAGTAGCACCAATAAAATTAATTTTAAAATAATTATAAAATAGAGTTATTTATTTTAATCAAATTAAAAATGTTCAAATCAAATTATTTAAATGAAATCTAAAATTCCAAATTTTTTGAAAATCCGAAAAAAAAATAGCGGATATAATAAAATAAAAAATAAATAAAACTTTAAATTTCTAGAAACGAAAAAAATTATTTAAACGAAATTTAAAATAATGAATCATTAATAAATCGTAATAGTTTTTAAAATGGAAAGAAAAGTGAATTACAAAAAGTATTATGAACGTGAATGATAAAAAAATAATATAAGCCTTTAAATCAGCAAAATACGAAATTTCTATTAATTAAATCCAACTTAGTATGGAAATTTCAAGTTCCAGCATTGTAGTTTAAACTAAGAATCTTCTGTTTACTAACGATATGCTTTACTTCCATGCTATAATGTTTACAAATAAAACGTTGAAATTAAGGTCCTCTTTTAAAATTTAAATTGCTAAAATGAAAGGATGACATTGATAAAATTGATTTAATTAAAATAGACTTTTTCAAAATTTTATTATTTGTCGTGTGACAGAGGTATTCAACTGTAAGTACACAAAATTTGATATCTCTAACTTATATATTTTTTGTGTACGGACGCTGTGACAGACAGAGGACAGCCAGAGGACAGAGACGAATAGAGTTCCGTCAGATGAACGAAATCCCCCAAAAAGATGTAGGTACCAGGTGATTTGGAATAATATTTAATGTTAAATGCTTTTCATAAATTTTGCTGTGGAAGATGCCTACAGGGTAAAACAAAACACTTGCATTGATTTTTCAAATGGTAACTCACTTTTATCATCCTATTTTAGTTCCTTTCTAGCCAGGAAAGAAATATAGTTTATATGCTTTTCTTAAATCTTAATACAGTTTTAAAACAAAATGTGTTAACGGTTTATTTCTAAATTTCGGAAAATAAATTAAAGATCTTTCAAGAAAAATACTGAAAATAGAGTCATCAGTGAAATTATACAAGAATTTCAAATTTATTAAAAATTTGCTTAACATGAAAGAAAACGCGACAAAATAATTAACGAAATAAGTTTTTACGATTTTTTTTTTCTATGGCTCATTTTATAAGAGAATAAGGTCCCCTTAAATTATGAAACGGGAAAAAAAATTGTATCTCGAAAAGTAATTATTCAAATTATTTGTACACATCGATCATCGATGTTTTTTACAACTGTGGTTTGTTCATAACATATTTTTATATGATTTTATTAACAGTTTTCATGATTAAAACAAATAAAAACTGGAATAATCTTGGGTCTATTCAGGTCCTTTTTATACTAAATTGGTGGAGCTATACTTTTTATTTTTTTTTAAACTATTTGGAAAATGGCTCTTGTCCTTGGTAGAGAATTGGGAAATATTTTTTACGATTTTCGCAATGGTTCTACATCAAGAACAAATGCACGGATTTTCATCAAATTTCAAATTAAGTTAGATGTTGAGTTAAATTTTTGTTGATTAGGCTTTGGTGCGAATCTCACAACAGATGGCGCTGCTATGTTAGATATTTTTTTTTTTTTTTTTTTTTTTTTTGTATTAACACGATTTTTAAAGCTGTTTTCAAATTCATAAGTGCAATTTTAAGATATAAATTTTATTCATTTTTCTTCAGAAGTTTACAAATTGATAGATACTGTTATTCAAAAACAGTGCCATTGAAAGACGTTTTCCAATTTTTTTTTTTTTTTAAATAAACGCAAAAAATTTTTCAGAAAATACTGTAAAAGTTGGTTTTTTGAGCCGAAATTTCCAACCAAAGAGACAAAAATCCCTCAGAGAAAAAAGAAAACAGGTTGTTCCAGGAAGATGCGCTGATGACTAATAATAAATAATTTATTTATCGAAAAATGGAAAACGGCTTTCGATTTCAAACCGCTTCCATAGTCAGCATTGGAAATTTTGTATCCTTGCATTTTAAAACGAATAAGTAAATGTGTCAAAAATTTTATTGCTTTTTGAACAGTGGACATCAGACCGCATTAATGATACTCATATCTTAAGATAATGCACCAAATTTCATCAAACTTCATATTCTGTTGGAACTTGACGTAAGTTTGAGTTGATAAGGTTTTGATGTAAAACATATAACAGGTGGTACCATACTTCAGTTTGAAGTATATCAAAACATATAACAAGTAGTATCAAAGACTAATATTCCCAATTTAATAAACCTCCATATTCTGTTTCACTTTCATATGAAAAGTTCTTTATTAAGTTTGGATATATACAGCACGATGGGTGTCGCTTATAGGCTCTGTGGATTGGGAATTTTGATTACAGATATCTAAGATGGTGATGCCGAAATTCAATTAATTGTTTGAAAGATACGATGCTTATCTCCTTTTAAATTGCGCATATTTCAATGAATCGATATTTTTAGAATGCTCACGATAGTGATGTGCATAGATGGTCATTTTGTTTTAGCACTTGTGATTATAAATTTTACAGAATATGTATTTTCAAATTCTTTTTCAAAAGGCACGATTATAGGTGCCTTCAGAAACGACTATAAGGGAGGAGGGGAAGGATTGTAAAAGGACTGAAACCCTGCCAAATATTTGATGGAATCGATCGGGAAGCGGCAGCATAGAAAATCATCTCATCGAGATCATGGCCGAAAATCCAGAATTAGTTAAAACTCGATTAGAGAATTAAAAGCAGTAAGTGACTCAGTCACATCTACTGGAAAACACTTGAAAACATGATTGTAGAGGTTAACTCGAAGGTTTTCCGTTGTTTTTCTCTGCTACCTGTCCTCCATGTTTTCACAATCGAGTTTTAACTAATATTGAACTTTAGACATAAACTCGTTAAGTAACTGTCTGAGCAGCTACCTCACGGTATATAATATATATCATGAAATAACGCGATGAAAAAAATTCTTCCGGGGTATCATGGCTACTAAAATTCTCGTTCGGTGCATGTTTGGCCTTTCCAATACGTGTAAAGATTCCCCTTAGATTTCCGGTTCTGAAATTGCTTCGATGTATCTTTAATTCATTGCGAGCATTTTTTAATAGAGTGAAAAATGCTTCTTTTATGCTGTCGGTCGATTAACTGATGATTATTCACAAGCGAATTCTCGAAATTTAGTACAATAATCAGAATGTATGTATACAGCTACTGAAAAATATTGGAGAGGCTTAGGCACTTAGGGGCGCAAACTTTTTCCTGAACGAGGGCGCACCGGCCCTCGGGCCGATGGGCCGGCGGGCCAGTCCGAGCCTGCCTCTGGTAACAAAAAATTCAATGACAATAACAGCTTTAGTTTTTTAAGAATAGAGAGATATTTTATATAAAAAGCAATTTGTACTGCTCTTCAGGCTTCAGGGCTGGCAAGTTTCTGCCGGGGTGGTTAAATCCGGCACGGCAGAAACTAGTTTCTGCCAGTAACTGGCAAAAACTGGTAGAAACTAAGAAATTATACTAATAAGAACTTTAGCCTGCAATGATTAATAATTTATGCATTACTTAATACATAAAGAATTTAGTCAAAAAATTAAAATAAAGATTTTGAATGTTATTCAAAGTAGAAAAAAGTTTTAAAAGGATCACATAAATATACTTTATTTATAGAATAATTATGTTATTTGAAAAACAGAAATTTTCATAATGGTAATATGATGCTGCACAAGTTTAACTAGTGATATTATTGTTTATGGTTGAATTTCTATTTAAAAGTTTAAGAAAAAAAAATTACAAAAAATTCTATGATATTTTAACAGCACTTTGAGTACTTTTAAATAAACAATTGTAGCACAAAAATAACAGTAAAACTGTTTTATGAAATATGTTATACAATTATTTTATAATATTGATATTTATTTTATATAAATCATATTTATTTACAATTTTAGCTGCTATGCCCTTAATATCATTTTCATGATTTTCAGTTATATGCAATCAATATGGCTGATTCTTTGTGACAAATTCAAAACTATCTAATTCTAATAAAAATTTATTTATTTTTTTATTAAAACTATTCACAGTATTTTATTTGTTATTTATCCTTAATTAAATGCATATAAGAAATTTAATACTACTAAAAAAGTGTCAGATTATGTCATAAAATGAGTTTATGCCATGTTAAAACTGTTGTTAGCTTTCATTTTTTCAAAAACTAAAACAAAATCACTTCACCTTTTTTCATTCACGTATAAAAACATTTCATATTTATTTACTTAGAAGGTGTCACAAATAAAAATTAAATTAAAGAATTCTGCTGGCAAAAACCCAGCCCTGTCTTAATCAGTTTTAAACTTAATTTGCAAATGTTGATAAGCTGCTGCTTCAATATCTAAAGGATAATTTTAAAATTTTAGTTAAAATTTTATTTAATATATTTTAATTCTTACTAAACTTTTTTATTTTATTTATTTACTGATAGTTGATGAAGAAATAAAAGATCATCTTGAAGCTACTAAACCAGAACCCTTGGTCGATGAAGTTGTAAGTTGACTTTTGATTAACATTTTTCTGTGTTAAGCTATTTATTATTTTATTTTGTATTATATTGTATGTACATAGTTATAAATAAGTTTGTGATATTTAATGTTTGAATTAGTTGAATGAAATTGAAAACAAGAAACATTGTTTTGAAATATGATTATTGTAATGGTTGTTTATATGTTGATTTACTTTTAAAAAATATATGAGTGAAGCTTAAAGTTTTTTTTTTTTTAAATTTTATTGAATCCATATTAATAAAAGAAAAATATTTGTGTATGATGAAAATTATCGTATATAGGGTTTTGCGAATTTGGATAATGATAGATGAAAAATGGTCTGAAAACACCTAAAAACCAAATTTTTCATGTTTTTGATAATTAGCCAATTAAAAACTAAATGAAAATACTTCATTTTCATATGTTTGCTGCCATTAAGTTCGTTTTTACTCAAGTCTGGATAAGAATTTTTCAAGCAAGTGAAAAGGAAAAGATTTTTTTTTCTTCATTTTCAACTTCTAATTGTCAGAATTCCTGCAAATGTTTCTGCAATACCTTTTCATTTGTAACAGTATATTTAATTTTATTTATTTATCTTTTGTCCATTGTATAAAAATCCCTCATAAAATGCTAAGCTCATGAATGTGTTTGCTGTTGTGTCGACAATAGCTTCTGCTTATGTCTGAAAACCATTTTTAACAGTAAAATTTCATGCAGTTGACATACTAGTATAAAGGCAACTTTATTCTATATATGTATATATGAGTGTTTATATACAGATATGAATGTATATACACTCGCTTCCAAAAGCTAAGCACAGAGAGGAAAATACTAATTTCCTAAAGCTAATCAGAATTGAAGAGGATTCAAATTTCTGTTGAGGTAGATGGAAGTATGCGAACATATTAGGTAACAGCCAATCCCGCTTTCATGTCAAGAAATATGCAAAAAGGGCAGTCTTATAAGAAACCAGCTTTATGAAGGGTTACAGAAATTTATTGCAAGTGCTGATAGAAGGTGTTTAAAACTTTCGTACAATTTGTTTTGAAGACATACATGTTTCTATGATTTCAGAAGACGAATGGAAGATTCTGAGCACTGGCGTGCTGTGAGGCACATTGAAGCAGGACAGTCGATCATAGATGTTGCTCTTTTCTTTGGCGTTCATCATTCTGTAATTTTACATTTATGGAAACAATTCCAAACCACACAGACAGTTTTCCGAAGGCTTGTAGTCTGTCGCCCAAGGATTACAACCCCCGCGGAAGATCGGTATATTGCTATGGTAGCCAAGCGGAATCGCAGAGCGACCTCTGCACGTGTGACATCTATGGTTACAGCGTCCGTTGGTAAGGCAATATTTGCAGCTACTGTACGCCAAAGATTACATATGATTGGTCAGTACACCCGGGTACCTCGAGTTTGTGTTCCTCTATCCATCCAGTCAAGAGAAATTTGATTAAAGTGGTGCCGGGAACATGTCAATTGGACTGTGTCTGATTGGGGCAATGTAGTGTTTACTGATGAGTCAAGATTTGCTCTGCAGCCATGTGACAAGCATATAAGGATATGGCATGAACAAGAAACACTCAATCAGCCCCAAAACATCATTGAACATCACGCATTCCTAGGCGGAAGCAATATGATGTGAGAAAGGTTTTTATTAGGATGCTGCACTGACCTGCACATCTTTAAACTGGGTTCTGTGATGGCTGTCTGGTATCGAGAAGAAGTCCTAGAACCCACTGTGAGATTATACACTGCAGCAGTTGGCCCTACTTTTGTTTTGATGGACGATAACGCATGTCCCCATAGAACTGGCATCATCAATGACTACCTGGAGAGTGAAGGGGGATTGCACATATGGCGTGGCCAGCATATTCGCCCGACCTTAATCCCATTGAAAATCTTTGGAATGCTCTCGGCCGTGCTGTATGTTTATGTTTCCCACCTCCAGCCACTCTTATTGAGCTGGAAACTGCTCTACAAGAAGAATGGCGATTGCTTAATTCTGCGGTGGTTGACGACCTAATTGAAAGCATGGTCACAAGGTTTTAGCTCTGTATACAGATGAAGGGGGATTACATACCCTATTAATGTCTTTTTTTCATTTTATGCTGTTTGTTTTCACTTTATACATAATTCTGTTTAAGTTTCCAGTACGTCATTATCTGATAACTCATAAAAATTTAATATTGTTTTATTTCTGTATATAATTATTAATTTTGTTTTATGAATAAATATATATTAGGGTGGGCCGAAAAAAACTTTTTTTCGATTTTCGATAGTGGCAGGTGCGGAAAAGTGACCACTGGTGGCACTCAGTTCACACAAAAAATTTGAGATTTTTTGGACAATTCCTTACCTTGCCGCAAATGGCTTAAAGTTTTGCCAAAATGCTGATTTTTGAACTTTTTTATTAAAAACTTTTAAAATATTAAATTAAGTTTATTTTGGCTGTATTTACTCGGAAAGGCATATTTAACGTATCTAAAGTTTAAATAAGTTCTCATAATGCATTATTTAATTGCTGTGTGTATTTTAAATCAGCCGATTTTTATAGGCGAGTAAAACTCGGCGTGCAGCTACGACATCCACGCGAGGAGTTCTCGGTTGTTTCGCGTTGGTACGGAACGCAAAACAAGTTAAAATCTGTACATTTTTAAAGAACATAGCACTAAACTAATGCATAATTAGAGGTTATTTAAACATTTGGAACATTAAATACATCTTTTAAACTAAATACCACCAAAAAAAAAGCTTAATTTAATATTTAAATTTTTTTTGCTAAAAAAGTTCAAAAATCAGCATTTTAGCAAAACTTCAAGCCATTTGCGGCAGGGTAAGGAATTGTCCAAAAAATCTCAAATTTTTTGTGTGAACTGAGTGCCACCAGTGGCCACTTTTCCGCACCCGCCATTATCGATAATCGGAAAAAAGTTTTTTTCGGCCCACCCTAATATATATGCTACTTTCCTGCCGAATTTTGTGTCAATCAAAGCAGAATTTGTTGATTTTTTTTGCATTTTACATCTTCGTGCTTAACTTTTGGAAGTGAGTGTAACAGAAATATTGTATTAGATATTGTATACATTAAATACTATTTTTTTCCTAAAAGTCAGTTAATAAAAAATGTCAATTTGTGGACACAAATTGACATTTTGAATGATATTGGGTGATAATTGAATGATAAGGGAGAATCCCTTATCATTCAGCCGTTTTTAGAGAGCAATGTAAAAACAGCTTACTTATAATAATGATATCTTTTTGAATTTTCACGATATTTGATTGGATTTTTTTTATAAGTTACTCCATAGAATTGACTATTAAATGATGCAAAAGAATCGTTTTTATCGTTTGTGTATGAGCAGATAAAAATTATTTCATAAAACTACTCATATTTCATATAATATTTAATATATTTATATTCCAATTGCGCTATATTTTTTCTAATAGATTTTGCCAATATTTCTGAATTTTGCGTTAAATTTGGTCAAAAACCCTGCATGATATAAACAAAAAACATACCAGAATTTTTGAATTTTTAAAAAAAATCACTCTTTTTCCATGAATATACATGCTATTCTTACAAAAATCAGTGTACATATTGTGCAGTATCCACATATTTGTATTCTGCAGCGATAAATCATTTCGTGCATTTTCATGTACAGGCTGATTCCAAATATTTCTGTTATTCTTTAATTTTTTGTCGGCCTTCTAACTGCCCTGCTTATCAAATGAATGTTGATAAATATGAGATCAGACATAATCTTCATAATCCTGAAGTTTCAGAAGAATCCGACAAGCATATTTTTAAATATTTTACAAAATGTCAAAAATTGAAAGTTTCCGAATATTTATTGGTAAATAGTGTAGAAGAAAACACAGTCTGTGAGTCCGCCATTCTGTAAGTGATCTTTCTGCTGTAAGCGTGTGATGTTCACAGTTCACTGTGAAAAAATGGTTTATTCCTTAGAACAAAGGATTTTTGACTTGAAAGACCAGGTGTACCGCCACAATCCAGAAACAATTGAACAACTGAAGCCATACAACTCTTCTGCATGTGAAGCCTTCCTGCTTGACACGTTTACAAAGTTTTCTGGTAATTTCATTCAGAGACTAAACTGTACTATTGTCGCGCATGGTGAAAACGTGGAAAACAAGTTGGAAATTGCACGTGAACGTAGCAAATGAGGTGTGTTCGTACGATAACGAAGTTTTAAAAATATTCAAATCTTGCTGATATAGTAGAGCGTACTTCGGATACAGTATAATAGTCGAAAAGCATTGTCACAAGGTGTAAACTTTGTATGCACATGTGGGTGGATCACATACCCTATTAATGTCTTTTTTTTTTTTTTTTTTTCATTTTATACTGTTTATTTTTAATTGATACATAATTCTGTTTAAGTCTCCAGTATGTCATTATCTGATAACTTATAAAATTTAATATTGTTTTCATTTCTGTATATAATTATTGATTTTGTTTTATGCATAAATATATATGCTACTTTCCTGTCGAATTTTGTGTCAATCAAAGCAGTATTTGTTGATTTTTTTGCATTTTACATCTTCTTACTTAACTTTTGGAAGTGAGTGTATATATGTATGTATATACAGGGTATCCTAGGATTATTGAATCAAACTTTAAGGAGAGATAGAGGACATCACAATGATTCAGATTTCTACAGCAATCCATGGTCTGAAACGCTTTCCTGGCATGGTAGTGATGGCACAAAACACATGAAAGAAATTATATGAACAAGGACTGAAAACATGTTTATTATTCTTAGTGCTGCAAAAATGGCGAGTTAATGCTGGATAATACTGATGAAGTTGTTGCATGCTCTATGGCAGCTACTTGGGAAGTCCTGGTATTTTCGAGAACATTAGATCTTCCATGCATGACAGTCCGGGGTCGTAATTTCGAACACCTACTTTGATGATAATCGTTGTCATGCCTCTTTAATGTTTCTCTTTATTTAAATAATTCAATTATTTTTCTGGTAAAAGAATAGAAAATAAATTAATTTTGTATCTGTAAATATTTAAAAAATATATAAGTTTATTATACATTTTCTGCTGTCTTTTAAACTTCTGTATAATTTTTATTTCTTCAGTAGTTGGTGTCATGTAGTTGTTATGTAGTATTGTAGTCACAGTTTGGGTATGCTAAGACCCACTGCGATAGTGAAAGAATTAATCACAATAGTCATTATAAATAATGCAAATAAAATTAAACAGTTTTACTTGAAAACTAACTGAAATCTAATGTTCCAGATTTCTCTATCAGGGTTCCTACGGGTCAAGAAAAAATGAGGGAATTTGAAAATTTAGGCAAAAAATGAGGGAGATTTTTAACTATTTGAAGTGGTCGGTTAATTTTCGATGTATTACTTTCCATCAGAATTTTGATTATCTTTGTAAATGAAAAAAATTTTGAATTAATTATTCATCCAATCTAAAATTTTTATGTAAAATTAATGCAAACTATGTAACAAAAGCTTAGTATGAAAAACAATTAAAACTAAGATTATTTATACAGCACATAATTTTTTTTAGCATTTATCTAAAGTTTGTGAAGAGTTTTACTACAATGTATAAGACAAATTTTTATTAAAAAAGATCATTTTTTTTTTCTTTTTTTTAAGTCATGGAAAACCTAAAAAAGTCTGGGATTTTTTTTTTTTCTTTTTTTTTTTTTTTTTTTTAACCAGAATTGTGTAGGAGCCCTGTGTACCACTAAATAAGTTTTATGAGAAATATATTTTAAATCCCAATTCAGTTACTGCATTGTACTACAAATTTTTCAACATGAAAACATTGGAGGGGGGAAAAAAGAAAGTTGCTTGCATGTCTTTTCCATATCCATTTATGAAAGTGATCAGAAATTAAGAAACTAAAAGCAATCAAGGATTAATTATTTTTCTTTAACAGTGAAGAAGTTTTTCATTGCAAAAAGGGTTAGATTTTATTCTGATAAAATCACTGTATCATAGAGATCAAAGAACATAATGTTGTTATTTGAAATAAAAATGCTACAATTATTTAAAAAAGATTGTAAGTGTACAGTAGGGTGGAACGAAAAAAAATATTTTTTAATTTCAATATGTAACAGAAATAAAAAGTTGTGTAATGCCTTTGTTAAGACAGTATTAAAATTATTTTAACAAATATAATATATTTAGAGGTGCTGCAAAAGACTTGAATACATGATTTTTAAGCAGATTTTACGAATTTTGATAAATTTGGTTTGAGTAAAAATATTTACTTTTACCAATAATGTACTTAATAAAATTAATCTACACAACATTATTAATGATAAAAATAATAATTTCCCTATAAAAATTTTTTCTATACATAAATCCTTCAAATATAATGTTACACTTGGATGTAAGATATTTAACTACAATAAATTTTCTAAATTTTTAACCAATAATACTAATTATCCATGTTATTGTAATGATCCATGTTATAGTAACTTCGTAAATCAAGATCATGGTCACATTATTACTGGGGATATTAATATCGTTGAAAATGATTCTTTAAGAAATTTAATGGCTAATGGTACTAAATATCGTGTTCCTTCATGTACTAATATCAAATCAATCATTAAACAGTTTAATTTAGATT
>CAXHSM010000694.1:4573-33000 GCA_964019185.1 Maratus speculifer
CCACGTCAAATAGAATTTTACCAAAAATGAACTTAATTATATGAATTCCATTAACCCTTAAAAAGACATTTACATAGAATAGCACATAAGAATTATAATGCAATGATAATAATATGTAATACAGTTTATTAATCCTAGTTTATAGGGAGGGGGGGGGGGTAGTTCATTTATATTTTTGTAGCTTTTTGTTATTTGTTATGTTCATATATTATGTTTTTTTATTTATTTACTTTTTATTATTGACAATTTTTAAAAATTTTCTGGCTATTTAATGATGCTAAATTACTGTTTTGAATGTGATTGACCCCAATAAACAAGTTTAATGACCCTTTTTGGTAATTTATCTCCTGGCCTGGATAATACATAAGAACTATTAATGTTCCTGCTTTATTGATAAATAAGAAATTTCTACAAATAAATTTTGCACTAAATTATTTTTTCCTTTCTATTATTTTAAGAAGAGGATAATTTGAAAACTTTTTTTACTATGTGAAATTTTAAATTCCATGGTTTCTCTTGCTTGTTAAAACAAATTACAGTAGACTCCCTCAAATCCGCCACCATAAACTCTGCAACTTTCTTAAATCCAAACATAATTTAAGGATGTAAGCAATGAAACATTCAGTTCAAATATAGATTCAAAATTTGTCTTTTTTTAGGTTCTATATCGATTTCATATATGTTTTAATTTGTAGTTTTTGACTCAAAAGAAATAGGTATAATATTAGTGTACATTTTTACATATCATTTCATGTATTTGGGTTGAAATAATTATAGATTTATTTAAACAAATAGAAAGATGGAATCTGATTAGTTTTTATTCACAAAAAATATTTTTTCTTATTTATGCATGCATTCACGTGTGACCCAGGCATGTTCACAGCTATCCCTTCAGTGGGGCACATGCGTACAAATTTAGATGATTTTTAGAATGATAATACAAGTTAGAAGTTCTTGATAAGGGGCCATTCATAAATGATGTCATACATTTTTTTCAATATTTTTGAGCCCCCCCCCCTATTTGTCACACTTCATCATACCTCCTCTTGTCACATGTCACACTACATTATGTAAACATACTATAGTTCAGTGACAAAGCTCTATGTTATAGACCATATTTTTATTTTATTTTTAAACTTTAACTATGTGTTATAATGACATTTATGAGCATAACAATAAGAATGATTTTATTTTGTATGATATAAAATTAAGGTTTACAACAAAAACATAATTAATATGTAATAATAATAAAATATTATCATGAAAGAGCAATTGAAAAGAGTAGTATTTCGGAAATTGAATGGAAATTTTATATATTTGGTTTTAAATAATGTCTTTACTTTATGATGTAATGTCACACTTCTTCTTACCCCCCCCCACCCCTTGTCACAATTTTACACCCCCCCCCTCCAAGCGTGACATCATTTGTGGACGGCCCCATAGTGCATTCAAAATCTTCACCAAAGAACAAATGTAGTGTCATACGAATAAATTTTTATTCCAATATCTCATAATAATAATTTTGAGAAATATTCAAAAAATGTGAAAATTATTCATTTTTGCCTACCCATATTCCATACTAATATAAATTTTTATAATTTTACTTATTTATTGTGTTTGTGAAATTAAAACATAACGTTATATTATAAAGATTAATGTTATATACACCTAAAAAATATGAATATGCACAAAATATATATTTACATAATACACTACAGAAAAATTTCATTTAAAAAAAATTCCAAAAAATCGAAAATTATTCAAAAAATTAATTATAAAAATATATGCATGCAAAATCATTTATTCACCAATAATGTTAAGTATTATTGTGAAAAGTCCTTTCAAATGTTGCACGAAATTTATCCTTTAAAATATAAATTTATATTTCTTGAATCACTGACAGTCAAAAAATATTTGAATTGAAGGTTAAAACAGGTACCGTATATACTCGCGTATAAGTCGACACCCTAACTCATGTTGTTAAAAATAAGAAAAAATTCAAAACCCGCATATAAGTCGACCCTCCTCCAAAAGGGGAGACCGACTGACTTTCCCCCGAAAAGGAACGATATCTCAGATTCGTTCATACTCCAAAAAGGAACGATTCTGAGACTTGTTCTGAAATGAAACGACTCTGAAAAGAATCGAACCTCGGAATCGTCCGAAAGAGTTCGACTCCTCAGAATCGTTCCAAAATGAAAAAACTCCGTAAAGGAAAGATTCCTTAGAATTATTCCAAAATGCATCATCTGAAGAATCATGCTTAATGTCATAAATCGCAATCGGAGAATGGCGAAGAAAAATCGGATTCATTCCGTTTTTTCTTGGACTCGTTCCTTTTTTCTCAAACTCGCTCCATTTTCTGGGATTTGTTCCTTTTTTCTTGACCCATTCCTTTTTCCTTGGATATGTTTCATTTTTCTTTGTTTCGTCTTTTTATCGGAACGATTTCGAATGACTCGCTTTCGGTGAACGACTCTTTAAAATGGACGATTTTGCCCATCTCCATTTTTTAGTATTGGAAATTTGTTCTTGACATAAATCATGTACTTTTTTTTGTTCTTTGCAACAGGGTAGGATAGATTATTTTTTTTGAAAAATAAACTAAAAATGATCTTAAATACAGAATCGTCGAGGTTGGAACTGTTTTCGATTTTGTACTCTACAAACAATGGGTTGCTGCAGCACTGATTCGCTAGCAAACTATTTTCCGATATTTTATTTAAAGATTTTTTTTAGGTCTCGCGTATAAGTCGACCCCCCTACTTTGAAGTTCTTTTTTTGTCTAAAATTTCTCAACTTATACGCGAGTATATACGGTATTTCCCCTGAATTTGGTTAAAACCAATGTAGAAGGAATGGAAGGAATTGATTCGCTATGCTGGTTTGCAAAACAAATTTTTTAAAAAAGGTAATTAAAAATGTATGAAATTCAGTTTCAGCATTCAATTTTAGATTTAAAAAGTTTTAAAAAAATTATGAAAAAATAGAAAGAAAGAAAAATGCATAACTCAAATGCGTGACAACTTGAATAGGTTTAAGAAATGGAGGGGAAATTGAGTTGGGACTGAACGTATGGACAGCAAAGAATTAAAAATCTTGTTTGGATATCATTTAAGTATATGCTAAACAAAAAGGTGTATATATATATATATATATACAGTGGCGTAGCTAAGGGGGGGCAAGGGGGGCGTCCGCCCCGGGCGCCGAGGCCTAGGGCGCCAAATTGAAAGAAATTGTTATATATCTATATTGGGGTGGGGGCGCAAAATTTCTTGCTGGCCCCGGGCGCCATAGGATAGGCCAAAACATAGCTACGCCACTGTATATATAAACTAGTTGGATGTGGTAATTTTAAAACTTTCTTCTATCTAATACACATTAACATTTTTAAAATATAAAAAAGGAATTCAAAATGTATTAAATTTAATTTAGTACATTAGCTTTAAAAAGTTTTAAAAAAAAATTATAAAAAAGGAAAAAAACTCAAATGCTTGACAATATGAAAGTAAGAAACATTATATATGACAATCAGAAAACAAGGTGAAATCGAGTTGGGTCTGACTATATGGCCAGCAAAGAAGTAAAAAATCTTGTTTAGATATCATTTGTGAATATGCTGAACAAAAAGATGTAATTAAAAAAAAGTAGTTGGATGTGGCATGCCCAAAACTTTATTCTATCTCAGAGATGTTAATATTTCCATAAAAATGAAACATAATAGCTTCACTGGTTTTCAGTAAATGAACATTTCGAGCTTTGGAGGTTTTTCTCAGAAGATCTGCTGTTTATAGAATAACTGAAATCTTTAGTAGCATTTGATGTGTTGTGTAGCACAATATTTTCTTTTTATGGGCAAAAACATACTGTAGAAAAAAAAAAACCTCGTGAGTTATTCTATCTAGTGTTGTAACTCATTTTGTAGTATGCCTATTTAGTTCTTTTTAAATAAAATTTTGAATTTGTAAAGATTATTCTTAGACACCCTGTATATTATGATAAAATCTGATTAGATTTACTAACAGTTCTTTGGTACCAATTGTGTTTAAAAATAAGGAGGCCACAATGCTTAAAAAAACTAGTCGGATGTGGCAATCTAAAAACTCATACACATTAATATTTCCATAAAAATGGAGCGTAGCAGCATCACCGGTTAGATAATTTACAGCAAATCTAATCTGCAATAACTTGTTTCTAGTTCAAACTGAATCAGAAATTTGGTGAAAATCAGTGTATTTGTGTTTGAGTTAGAATCATTGCAAAACTCGTAAAAGAAATTGGACAGAAGTGCCACCTGTACAGCGATTTACTCATAAAACTAAAGAATACTAATTTTATATCAGGGGTTAACTGAATCTTAACATTTCATGAAAATTTGGGCATTATTTTGTGAGATAGAGCTATTGCGATAATCTTAAATAATGCTGCACAGCAGTGCAACCGTTTTGAGCGATTTACTCCAAAACCTAAATAATACTAATGTATATTAAATACTAACTGAATCTAAAGTTTGTTGAAAATTCATGCATTAGCTACTGAGACTGAGATATTACTATAATCATACATAATGTCGCATAACAGCGTCACCTATTCGGAGATTCAGACCAAAATGTAATCAGAACAAAATTATATTATGGAGTAATGGATTCTGAAATCTAATGAAAATACGACCATTAGTTCTTGAGGTATAGCTACTGTGGAAAGCGCCATAGCAGCATCACCTGTTAGGTGATTACATCAAAAGCTAATCTATCCCGTTTATATCAAGATCTAACTGCATCTAAAGTTTTGGGAAAATCTGTGCTTTAGTTCGTGAGATAAAACGCCCTTAAAATTTATGTCATATACAGACAAACTAACTGACAGACATTTTGTAAAAACATGAGTTTTAGAATCTCTGATCCCTAAAACATGTTGATCCAACAAAACATGGAATTAGAAAAATTTCACGAATCCAATACTTTTTTCTTATAAAGAGGGAAAAAGTAAAATTACAAGCATTCATTGAAATAAATTTGTAGTTTTTACCACTCAAGGTATAGTAGGGTCCCAATATGGGCTGTGGCAGTGTCAACTATATCGCATGCACATCTACGCATATGTACCTGCATCTATGAAAAAAGTTGTTTGGTCATATCTAAGAGTGCATAATTTGATAATTTCATGCTTGAATTTTGCACTATTTAAGGAAAAGAAAATTGTAAAATCGGTTTCTTTATTCAGAGTTAAAACTTAGTGCAGCTTTTTTTTTAAATGTCTTCTTTATTATTTCTTCTTTCTGTTTTTAGATTCAGTGGTAGATAAAATTGTTTTTGCTGAAGATCAAGAAATGTCCTTGCATGAAAATAGCACCAATCTCTTCTTGCTGGTGCTTTCAAGAAATTTCTGTTAACTTCTGAAATCAAGCTTATTCATTTGAGAAAATGTCATCGATTACAGAGGGAAATACTTTTGCCGGCGAACAGCTCTTTGTTCCTCAAAATGGGGATAAAGAAAGACAATCCTCTACTGATACAGGAAAAAATGCATTTGTTTGTGAAGTATGTTCAAAAGGATTTTCTCACAATAGTAAACTAAGAATCCATCTCTTGGCCCATACTGGAGAGAAACCCTTTATTTGTGAAATATGTTCCAAAGGATTTTCTCGGAATGATCATCTAAGAACCCATCTCTTGACACATACAGGTGAAAAAACTTTTGTTTGTGAAATATGCTCTAAATGGTTCACTCAGAAAAGTGATCTAAGAAAACATTTTTTGACTCACACAGGAGAAAAACCTTTTGTTTGTGAAATATGTTCCAAGCAATTTTCTCGGAATAGTATTCTAAGAACCCATCTCTTGACTCATACAGGAGAAAAACCCTTTGCTTGTGAATTATGTTCCAAAAGATTTTCTCGGAAGGCTCATCTAAGAAGGCACCTCTCGACACATACAAGTGAAAAACCTTTTGCTTGTGAAGTATGTTCGAAAGGATTTTTTCAGAATAGTGATCTAAGAATCCATCTCTTGACTCATACAGGAGAAAAACCTTTTGCTTGCGAAGTATGTCCCAAGAGATTTTCTCAAAATATTATTCTAAGAAGGCATCGCTTGACTCACACAGGTGAAAAACCTTTTGTTTGTGAAATATGTTCCAAAAGATTTTCTAATAATGGTAATTTAAGAAGGCATCTCTTGACTCATACAAAGTGAAATCCTTGTGTTTCTGGTTCTGAGAGGATTTTTTAGACATTGTCAACTAGAAAGACATCTCATGATTGATACATAAGAAAATGTTTTGTTTGTGCAAAATGTTTTCCAAAAAATTACTTGTTAATCATAACTAAAAAAAACCATTTATCTCATATTAAATAGATACCTCTAAAAAAGCTTTTGCATTTTTTTTTTGTTTTTTTTGTTAAAATTGAGTATGAACCCCTTATGTGTCATTGTATTTACTGTTATCACTTCTATTCTGTTTTAGCACTTAGTAATAAAATAAAATAAAATACTTCCATAATTGTTACAGTTGTCATTTTGATAAGAAGCAAATAACTCCTGACCTGTTCATTAGTTTTTAATAAAACTTTTTGATAGTTTTAATTTTCTTTTTATATTACTGTGAATTAACTTTACTTTAAATTTAAAAGGTTATCTGACCTGAAATGGATAAACTGTATCGCAATATGTTACGCGATTGGAAAGGCTTTATCCAATTAACACTTTTAAAAATAGAAGAGAAGTATGCTAAAAATATGTTTTGTGCAAAAAAATCTTATTTATTGAATTTTCTTCTTAAAAGACTTTTAAAGGAAGCATATCTAATTTTTCAAATATTCTTTGTGTCCATCATGACCTGGGTATTTTTTAAAAATTAAATAAATAATTAATTGAATATTGATTCGTCATCTTTACTCAATTCATAAATAATAGTTTTATAAGTTAATCAGGCATGCACTTTGTTTCTAAGGTCTTGTTTCTTTTTGCGTCCTGCATCATCAAATACAAAATTTTTTTTATGACATGGCAATATTGCCTCCGATTATGTCTATAATAATAGTCTAAGTCATGTGACTGTCAACAATAATTCTCCGCTAACCTCTTCGTTTTTTCTTATATCAGTTGGACTATTTTGTATTATTGCCAAGTGCAGGGTATAACTCGCCAAATACTGCCCCATAGCTATCATTTCATTTATATTATAATACTCCAAACCATGTGACTTTCGTATACATCTTCGATTTTTATATGCAAAGCTTCCTTTTATTAAAAATTTTAAAACAAATTGAATAAAACTACAAAAAAAAGTTCCCATGATCGAAAAGAATTCTTCGCACTTTTATGTTAGACAATCATAATTCTCGTTAATAGCATTTTTTTATTTTTCATGTGCTAAATTAAAAAAGCGTTTTGATGTTGAAATTAAATGTCATGAGTTACAGTATTATTATGTTTTTTTTTTTCATTTTTCTTTTAAGATAAAAGCAAAAAACCACGAATTTTAAATGCTTCAGTTTGAAATGTAAGTCTTATATGTGAAATAAAAAATGAGTGAAAGGATTACATTAAAAAAATAAATGTAATATGAAAAAATACGACAGGAATAATGCTACCAGATTTGTCAATTTATATAATTTGGCGAAATTAGTCGATCGGCAAACTGCTTACCAAATTACAGAAATTAACTTATTTTTTATCTTAATAACTGTAGAAAAAATATATTAACTAAATATTTATAAATATACAAATAAAAAATGACTTAAATATCACATGCTGACGCAACAAATAGCGTAGTTTCGTATGACATCTCAAATGAACTGTTGAAAGTCAAACAATCATTGAATAGCAGCTGTGATTGGTAGTTTGGAGAAGAAGGCACGCCACACACTAGCGAGACATGCGTCAAAAATCGTGCAACATGTCGCAGTCAAACCGGTTTTTTCTTTGTTATCAGGGTGAAATTGTCGCATGTCTCATGTTTTTTCGCTCAATGTTTCACAGGTGTGTGGCCTCCCTTATAATTGCAGCTGGAGGTCAGCTTGCAAGATTTGATCGAAGGGTGACAAGTAAATCAACTGATTGCAACTGCCCTATATGAAGTGAATGTGACATTTTCGATCAGCCATTATTGGCATTTAATCTTATAGATTGGCGATAGTTTTTTGGTCAATGGGAACCTAGTAGTACCGAATACTGAGTTCTTGATTTCTCTGACAGAAATATCTGATTTGGAAAAGGATTGACAAAGTAAAATGTAAATTGATTTAGGAATGAAAGTAGCATGGTGCAATGCCCAGCTTGCAGTTAAAGTTTAACTAAAGTTAAAGTTAGGAGCAGATACAAATGAAACGGTTTCACGCTGTAACAGTTGACAGTAACAAATCTGAAATTTGCAACCGGCATGAAAACGGCGATACAAAAGTAACACTTGTGACCGTCATAAATCAACGGTAACAAAGTTGTTACCGTGTATCGATTATTTTTACCGATAGCCTCTTTTGATTGGCTAGTGACCACTGGAAGGTAAACATAAATAAAACTGCATGCTCGAGTCTCAACAAGTTTGTTGCTTTTTTTCATTAAACTTTACCACGTGTTATCTCTGGAGTTTTTCAGCACAATGTCGCAGCAGTCTCGTAGTAGCAATTATACATTTGATGAAATTGAAGCCATGATAGCTTATCTCGAAAAATTCCCGCAGTTGATTTCTGGGGAAACAAATAAAAATCCTGGGGAAACTGCGGAAGAATGGGACAATTTAGCATCACTTGTAAACACGTCTTCACTAGGAATTGAACGCTCTGGAGAGCAATTGAGAAATAAGTGGCGAATGTTGAAGTATCGAATAAAGCTAAAGGCAGCGGCTATTGAACAATCTCGGAATAAAACTGGAGGTGGTCCAGGCACAAGAAAAAAATTAACAGAGCAAGAGCTCAAAGTTATCAGTTTGATTGGAAATACATGTTATAAAGGAGTTGTGCCACTAAAATTTGACTCAACATCACATGCATTGAAAGTAAGTAGCATTTTTAATTCATAATATTTTTCTTTAATAATAGAAAGACGTGATTTTCAACTCCTTATTGTTTCTATAATTTTTATTTTTGTATTTTTTAAACGAAAGGAATCAACTATATATTTCATTATTAATTGAAATAGAAAAGAAAAGCTTTGAATACAGAAAATTTATCTTATAACAATTAGAAATGTATAACAGTGGCGCTCAACTAACCAAAAAGTACGTTCGTTCTCTTTTTTAATCTTTTTAAAAAAATGAAATTTGTATTTAAAATTTTCCAGAGTGTGATTAGGGGAAAAAAGTAAATATTTTATAAATATACACATTTGGGGGCCCGACTTGTCCATGAGATAATAAGGGCCTGATAAAATAACTTTTTTTTTCTTTGCAATTGTGAAAGTTTGTTATCTGTTTTAAATAATGTTTCATTGTTTTTTTCTTTCTAAGAACTAATTCTAATACTTGTATTTTTCTAGGAAAAAAATTCAGCTGAAAACTGTAAGTAGATATCTGCTTAATACTTGTGGATATGTAAAATTTGTGTATTTCAGCATTTTAAGTTGTGTTATTAAACTATAATTTTCTTAAGCTTCCTCTTTACATGGTGATCAAAACAAATATTGATCCTAAAACTGTATTGTGTTAAAATTCATGATACAAAATAATTTAATCGCTACTATACCAGGGTTAAATGTATAATTATTTAAACTCTGATTTTTAGTATTTCAGTTTTTATTATTAAATAAAACATGAAATTCAAATAACTTTATTAAAGTAATAGGTTAAAAAAAATCTATACTTCTGCAACTTTTTTAAGTCATGTAGATTTAATAAGAAAAGGAAGGTTTTGAAACATGACAAAAATATTTTTACTGATATTCTTCATTTAGTATATGGGACAACATCAATACTTAAAAAGCATAAATGCTTTGATATCTGTTTAAAAAATTGTGTTTATAAGCCTTATTTTATTAATATATAAAGTACAGTAGATTCCCTTATATCTGCACATAATTTATGGATGTAAACAATGGAAAACTGTTCACATATAGGGAAAAAATTTGACTTTTTCAGTTTTATTCAATTCCATACATTTAATTTGTAATTTTGTTAATGTTACTGAATTTGTGCTTTTTTTATATAAAAAAACAAAAACCTTAAAAAAAAAACAAAATTTTGCTGATATCAATGTTAATTACAAGCTTTTTTGGTTGTTAAGTTTGGCTAAACATGAAAAAGAATTTCCTTAATTTTTGATTTCGATGTGAATTAGTTACGTACCTTCATGAGGCAAGTTTCATTGTATAATTTAAGAAATAAATTTCATCTTTATAATGAATATTTAATCATACATTATTGGTTACTAACTTGACCTTTGCTTTTAATTATTTAAATAATTAAATTTTGATTATTTTAGTTTATTACTTATTTTAATATTTTATTATATTATAAGCATTCACTATAGTTGAGATTGTGCTGTTAATTACATTCAAATGATTGTTTAAAAATTGTAAACAGAGCAATGACCACAAATTCGCAAAATTCTAAAATCCACACAACCCCTGGTTCCAAGCTGTGCAGATTTGAGGGAGTCTACTGTATACAGAGTATCTTAATGTATTGCTCTACAATAAATTTCCTAAATCACATTAGCAATATCTATATAACCAGGAGTGCAAAATTCTAGATGCCTATCGTTGTCATTCAGGGCTGGCAAGTTTCTGCCGGGGTGGTTTAAACTGGCGGTTATAACAACCGGCATGGCAGAAACTAAGAAATAATACTAATAAGAACTTTAACCTGCAATGATTCATAATTCACATATGTATTTAATTTATAAAGAATGTAGTTAAATTAAAATAAATATTATGAATGTTATTTAAAGAAGCAAAAAGTTTCAAAAGGATCATATAAATGTACTTTATTTATAATATTTTGTCACTTGAAAACAGAAATTTTCATAGCAGTAATCTCATGCTGCACAAGTTTGACTATTGATATTATTATTTACAGTTGAATTTCTATTTAAAAGTTGTAAAAAAAAAATGTATAAATTCTATGATATTTTAACATCACTTTTCAGAGTATTTTTAAATAAATAATACATTGCAATACATTAAATTAACTATACTACTACATACAAAGAGATGGTTCTTGTTAAAAATATATAATTAAATAATTGTAGCACAAAAATAACAGAAATAAACTTTAAATGGAATATCTTGTACAATTATTTTACAATATTAAAAAAACTCATTTTTGTGGAAAAAGTAATAATATACTAAGAACATTCTGTAATGTATATTAATTTTGCTAACTTCTCTACCGGTAGAAACCATTTTCTGCCAGCAAAAACCCAGCCATGTATGCCACTACTAAATTTTTAGTATTGTTCGCCTAACAACTTAAAAGGTAAATTAAATTTAATGAAATCTGATAAAATTTAATGGAAGAATACTCAAAATATTTAATGGTAAGATTCTGCCGATCGGTGTTAAATTTTTACACCCTGATATATGTATAATCAATTGAAACAATGCAATAAATTATTTATAAGAACAGAGTTGAGGCTGCTTAACCCCTTCGGGATGAGCGACACGTATAGGTGCTGCAAAAGGTTTAAGGGTCAGTCTTTATCTCCACCAGTAGAAATTTATTGTAAAATTTGCTTTGTTCAATCGGAGCATTTTCTTGATTTAACAAGGTCCAAACTTGTTTTTAAAAACTGGTGACAAAACATTAAAAGTTCTGTAAAGGATCCCGTCACAAAGGGGTTTAATCACAGTATTATTTTTGCTAGTAAATGGAACCCAATATACTTCAGATAATTTTGAAACCCGATAATTAAGATTTTTTTATTAGTTGTTATTCTGATTTGTATGTCAGTGTGACTCAAAAAATAAAAAAATAGTTCTATGAACTTACCAGATTGAGCCTACTCCTTTTTTCTTAAATTTTGAACTCATACTGGCTGGCTAAGAAATCATACAAGCTGAAAACTTTTGATAAAAAGCATATGTTTGAATTTGTTCCATGTTTATTGAATTGGGTTTCATATTTTGTAGATTTAAAAATGAATTTTTCCTTGTTTTTTAAACAAATTGTTTTAAATGTTCTTTTTAGTATGTCCTTTTGCAAACTTCTGCACAGTGTCTCTTGGAGGGTTGCTATATAAAGCGAAACTGAGAAATTTCATTAGTGGTTAGTTGTAGATTTTTATAGATGGACACTTTCTTTAAACTAGCGACCACTTTTTTATTTAGAAACACACATTAACTAACACACTAACATTGAACTATTGTTAAAATTTCTATTAGTATTAATCTAAAACTGAATATCGCAAATAAATATTTAATATAATCACAATACAATCAGAAAAAAATGCAATATTATCATAAAATGTTAGAAATATTTGCCCTCTCCTTGTAGAAATGTGGCCTCTGACTATCGAATTTTTAATAGCCACTTTTTCTCATTCACTGGCTTTGTTGATAGTGCTAATTTTGCCTTTTTTGTAACTCTAAGTTACAAGATGCAAGAGTTCACCAATGTAGTCAATTTTGAAAAATCACACAATACAATAATTTATAAGCTTATACATATGTTACAATTCCAGATGTTAGATCACCAGTTCCCCATAGTTCCCAAGAAAATGCAAGTGCAAGTACTTCAGCACAGGTTTGTATGCATTTCTTAGTTAAAAAGTAAACTCGTAAATTACAAGAATATTTCAGATCTTGGAAAATGTAGTTTTTGATACATAGAACTAATCGTAGATAACAGATATTTGTTTCAAGAATTATAGTGTATCTTTTCCAACTGTTTCAAAACCAGGGGTCTGTCAAGATTTTTCCTGTTTTTCTGAATTTAAAATGATCATTACATTCAATTATATGTATATTATGTTACATTTATATAATGATGAGAAGATAATGCATTTAGAATGCATATATTTTCGCTATACAGTAGAGGACCTATTATCCGGAATTCCGAAATCCGGAAGGACCTGAAATCCGGAAACGAAGACGATTCAGATCGAGATGAATCATGATGAAATGAATGAATCATGAATCTTTGATCAAATGTGCGTTTTTTCGAGATTTTTTTAAGATTTCATGCTTTTTTATACAAAATTCACCTTTTTTCTGCGTTTTTTCGACAAAATTTACGTTTTTTTAAGAAAAAACGCAAATTTTTTCAAGTATTGCTTCAAGTATCAAAATTCATAATTCATTCAGATTCATAATTCATTCAAAGATTCATGATTCATTCATTTCATCCTGATTCATCCCCATAAAAAACCGCAAATTTTTCAAGTATCGTTAAAAAAAACTCTGCAAATTCGTCAAATATCGCGATAAAACCCTGTAAATTTCGTCAAATATCGAGATAAAACCTTGCAAATCTCGTCAAATATCGCGAAAAAATCCTGCAGATATCTCGCAAAAAATGCAAATTTTGTGAAACGATCGTGGAAAAATCCCGTGTAAGCGCCCCCCTCTAATTATTTTACGATTTTTCGTCACTTTGGGGGGGCGGATTAACGGTATTTTACGGTAATATATATATAGCCAGTTAGCAAAACGTCCGGATTTTGAAGAGCTCTGAATTTTGGATGTCCGGATTTGAGACTTTGTACTATAGTACAAGAGTCAAAGTTGTAGCTTATTGTTTTTTCCACAGACTTCTCATACAACACACTTTTCATTAATATTCTAGATAGCAGTGCTATAATTTTATTATTATTTTTAAATTTTCTGTATTTTTGTTTAATTTTGGGGTGGGAGGGGGGGAGTGTCGGGTTTCGGACGGACCCGAAATCCGGAAAATTCCAAAATCCGGAAAGCCCTCGGTCCCGACGATTCCGGATAATAGGTCCTCTACTGTATATGTATAAGTGAGAGGTGTGTTTTACTTTTAAATGATTAAATTTATAAAAAGTTCAATTTGAAGATGGAAAAGTTTTGTGGAATGTCTGTTTAGAAGACAAAGAATTTTTCTAGAGGGCCGTATTTGTAGGTGAAAAAGTTTGTAAAGAATCCCATTTGAAGTAATATAAATTGTGAAAGGCCCCGTTTGAAGTAAAAAGGGAAAAAAATTGTAAAGAGTTCCGTTTGAAGTCAAAAATTGTGAAGGGTCCCATTTAAAATAAAAAAAATTAAGAAGGATCCCGTTTGATGTGAAAGGTTCTGTTTTGGTTTCCTGCATTTTATATTGCCTATTGATATTTGTAACTGTATCAATTTTCAGAAATCACTTGGATATAAAATTTTTACTTAAATGGTACTTAAAATAAAAAGAAAGCTACTTTTTACTGCTATCCAATACTTATGGGACTTATATGTTGAATACCATGTTAACCTATGGGAAAATTATTTATCCTTGTTCATGCTAATTTTAGAAATTTCAACAATATATTTTTTCGGCGTGAGGATAAGGTTCTTTATCCTTTTGTAAGCTCCAAATTTTTATATCTTTTTTTCAGTCATAAGTTGAAAAGGAGTAAAAAATATTTTTTACACTTTTTGGAATTTTTGTGATTTTAAAATACTTATAAATCTTTAAAATATTAAGTTTACAGTGGGATACAGAATCTTCCTTGCTGGGGGGGGGGGGGGGAGGTTGAAATTTCAAAATTTGTGTAAACATTGGGTAAACAAAGTATTTTTAACGTAGGATAACAAGGGTTTTTCATTTTTTCTTCATCAGATAAGTCCCTTTTAACCTAAATATTTATTGAAAATTGGCCCAAATACCGGAAACTCTTTACACCTCTAGTTTAGTAAGCTATTTAGTAAAATATGTGTGCATTTTCACATTTAGAAAACAATATTCAAGTGAATGTTTACAAAAGTATTTTTTTATCCAATCTATTTTTTAATTTATAGTTGATTTTTCACATAATTAAAAATTATTGAATTTTTTTAGTTCTGATGTACATTTTTAATTTTTTGCATTTTATGTATGTGCATTTAATTCTGATATTAAAGAGAAATGACACATCAGAAGATTGATTTAGAGCTACATTGGACATAAAAATTAATGTACACAAGAGATTTCTGAAATACATTATCCTATATATGTATATATTTTGACATGCCTAGTATCTTGTTTGAACTACAGTAGACTACCTCAAATCCACACAGGTTGTGCAGATTTCTGGTTATTGTTTTATTTACATTTTTTAAACAGAAATTTATATGTAATTAATAATGTAATCAAAACTATAATGTACTTACAATACAATAAAATATTAAAATAAGTGATAAACTAAAATAGTAATGATTCAGATAATTTTTTAAATGATTAAAATATTAAAAGCAAAGGTCAAGATAATAACTGATATAGTATGATTAAATATTCATTATAAAGATGAAATGTATTTTTCCTAAATTATAAAATGAAACTCTGCTAATAAAGGTGCATTACTAATTCACATCAAAATCATAAAATAAGAAAGTGTCACTTCATGTTTAGCTTAATAACCAAAAAAGCTTAATTAATACATAAGTATATTTGATAACAAGATTATGATTACCTGGGCTATATATTTTATTTTATTTTATTTATTTATTTATTTATTTATTTTATTTTATTTTATTTTACATTAAATAATAAATTTTAAATTATTAATTTTAAATTAATTTTAAATCATTAATAAATTTTACATTAAATCAGTAATATGAATAAAACTTACAAATTAAAACATATATATATAGAATTGATAAAAAGCTAAACTCAAATTTTCTGCCTATATCTAAACAGAAATTTTCATTGTTTACATCCATAGATTATGTGTGGATTTTAGAGTTGCAGATTTGAGGAAGTCTACTGTTCACAGTTTTGTTTACTCAGTTTATAATACTTGTGTATGTTAAATACTTTTCAAAAGCTTCCTTTTTCTCCCATAGGCAGTAAATTATTCTCAATAAAGAGAAGATTTGTAAAACCAGCCATCAGATATAGCCGGTAAGTAAAGTTTATTATGTAATACCTGGAGTTCGTTGATATATATCCAGATAATTTCTTCAACCAAAACAAGTGAAAATGAAAATTTCAACTGTTGTTTACTGTGTCATTTTGTTGCTAAAGTACTTTTGTTTCTGGCAGGGAATTTTTAGGCAAAGAAAAAATAACTTTTCAAAGCTTTATTTTTGTCTTTTAAATGGAGAACAAAAAATTATGAGACAATTATGAACACCCATTGACAGATAAATTGTCGAATTTAGATAATCTGTTCTACATAGTTTCATTAGAAAAGAATCTTTACTGATTTTTATTTTGTCGAGTTTAAATTGTGCAACAGCTTATAGAATAAAAAATGACAAGCTTGCTTTTCTCATAAATTCTTTTTTAAACTATTTTATATTTAATATTTTGCTTTATAAAACATAACTTTCTTGATACTCCCGTGGTCTATATAAGTGTATAAAGCAAATTGTATCTGTTTCTAATTAGCTCAATCATTAGTTTCTTAAATTTTATTCTTGGTTGGTTTGGTGGTTAGAATACAAATTTAAACTCTTGAACACAGTTCAATTTGCATTACTTAACCATTTCCAACAATTGAGATTTTGATATCCAAAATTTAAGTCTAAGCTTTTCAAAGCATTTAATGAGATACAAAATATAAAAGTAAAAAACAGTTTTTTGTTACTCCAAAGCCTAAAGCTCTCTCTATCAGCATTTTTTGAAGTTTAAAATTTATTTTCAGGAAAATACTGACATAAAGAATAATTTTAGCAAAAACCGCTCCCCCTCAAAAAAAAAAAAAATAAATAGTTATTTGAAATTTTGGGCCCTATACTTTAATGGTGCCTATCTCGTTCAGAAGTCAATTGGACCCTTATTTTTCTATTTAATATTGTTTGTCTTGATGTGCATTATAACCCTTTAAACTTTTGCCAAGGAGTTTAGATTCACCCTGTATACATATCATCTTTTTGTTGTTTATGCAACTACTCATTATATCCCCATTTTTAAAAAAATGTTGAACTTCATTTTCTTTTTTTTTCCAAATATAGAAGAATTTCACAGTCAAAGTTTGGCATCGATTGAGAGAGACACTCCTCAACAAATAAAGAGAAGTAAGTGAAATATTTGAATACTTTTCCAATGTTTCATTGTATTCCAACTAACCATTTGGTGTTATATAATTATAATTTTGTAATTTTGTAGAAATGGATTTTTCCACACCCAGAGTGAGAAATATGCGACAAAAAAAGAAAAAAGAAGAAGAACAACATGATATCGAACTAGAAAATACAATATTGTCGAACCAGCAACAGATTGTTCGAGGAATAAAAAATATGAATGAGAAGTTGGAAAATATAATTAAAAACCAGAATGGACAACTAAAGGAATCAAGGATAACGAATGCTCATTTAGATGTGATATCGCGAAATATTGCTACAATTGTTGAAATAGGTGCACGTTTGGGGGGGGGGGCTTAACTTAGAAGGAAGGTCTCCATACGGGCATACTCAGAAAATTCGGAAAAATTACAGAATGTTCTTCTCATGTGGATATATGTTTATAAAAATTTTTTTGGCGGAACCCCGATAGAATGCTCGTAAAAAAATAATGAACATTGCCTTTATTTGGCGATTTATCATCGGTTGGCGACAAAATAAAATTTCAAGAAACACTTTTTTTATGTCAAATTCTTTTTAAGGTAAAAATGCTTCATCTTGATCTAGTTGATTTTTTTTTTATAACGTCAGTTTTGTCAACTTTAATTTGTTTTAACTATATTTTTGTCATAATGTATTTATAACGAAAATTAACTGTGAAATTTTATGAATTAAAACAAAATTTAAATTAATTAAAATTGATTTCAATCTCAAAATTAACTCCAATCTAATTGAGCTCAGTGGATTCAATTTTGTTGCTATGGAAACAAAAATTTCTCCCATACTGAAATGTATTATTGCAACATTCTTCATCTGGCCTTTATTTTGTCATACGCTTAAATATATGAAAAAATACTTTTCAATATGAAAGTATTTTTTATATAAGAAATTAGTTTTAAAATGAAAAAATTAAATAACTGTAGCAAAAGCAACAGAAATATGTAATGTAAAATACATCTATGTGTCGAACTCTTTCATTGTTCAAATTTAAATTCTTTAAAAACTATTTACACGTATTCTAGAATTTAATTAACAAGAAAATTTCAGGTGCATTAAAATCGTCTGCGTTTGGCGAGGGAAAATGGTGATCGCCAAATCCCGTGACGCTTTTGCCTTTTCGGGCCAAATATTCGAAAGTATTTTATTTTTTTACTGAGTTTCTTCTGTAATTCCGCCGCTAAATTTGACTGATCCTTTATTACATACATGAGTAGTTTAAACTGCATTTTTTTTTTCAAAAAATTCTGAGTATGCCCAGTATGGAGACCTTCCTTGTTAGATGTATCCATACAAAATGAATAAACAACGTATGAAATGTTATCTTTATTAACTGTCTTTATCATTTGTTGCATGTTTTATCATTCAAATATCTGAAGTACACAATTTTATTAGAAACTATGTATTCTATCGAATTTAATAATAATGAAGTAATTATTAAAAAAACAAGCAAATAAATAATTATCAAATTTAGTTTTTTAATCGCTATTTAAAAAAAAATATATTAATGTTGATAATGAACTTGGTAAGAATAGGTTTCAATAATGCATATATATTTGCTCAAGGTCCTTGTAGGCATAAGTAATAGGGACCCTCGTAAATATCTGTGTCCAGGGCCCTGAAATTTGTAATTCGGTCCCTTAAATTATGCTTTCTTTTATGTTTAATTGATGAAGACGATCTTACATTCCCCGAAATTCAACTCGGGCAAAAATAATTTAAAATAACTAGTTATTACAGTTTTAAACTCCGTTAAAAGCAAAACAAAACCACGTGATCCGAAAACGGGACGAGATTGGTTTGACGTTGCTACACATGAAACGCGGATTTTTCCTAGCCATCTGCATTGTGATTGAAGGCTGTTTTTCAATGCTTTCTGTTTGTTTTACTAAAAATATCTTTTAAAGACTCATTTACAAAAAACCAAATTAGAGTCAAAACATTAGTTTGTTTAACATATCCAAATATAATGTACTATTAATTTATATATTTTCATTAATTTTTATTTAGAAAAGTAATATAAAATTATATCGTCTGGAATTTTTTTTTTTTTTTCTCTATTTCTGTATATTTGCTCTATTTCTGTTTTAATACATGGAAAGAAAAAGCATTATTTAAACTATCATTTAGAATTTCTAAATTGAATTTTTAACTTATAATCATTGTTCATTTATTATTAAAGTGTTAATTTATTCAAGCATATTTCTTAACCCTTTTAGTGCCAAGGAGCACCTCGCGCAGTTCTGAAAAGTGCCAAAGTGAAAAAGATATTTTTTTAGACAGCATAAAAAAACTGCAGAAATAAAATGATAATGTCTTTCATTCACAGTTTATCGTTTGCAATTAGAAAACTTCTTGCATTTTGGCATCTCTGTTGCTAGGCGACAATAAATTAAATAAATTTAAATAGCACTTTATCAAACACTGCGCACGCCAAAAGTGAACTGTCAAAAGGAGCGCTATCTCGACGCTGGCATTTTTCACAACTAGCAAGAGAGTGCAACGGCGCTCCTTGGCACTAAAAGGGTTAACTATGCCCACCCCGGGCAACACCTGAATATACTATATACCCTGCATATGAATATAACCATTGCTTATCAGTGTTGAATTCAGACACTTTTCTCCGGGGAGGGGGGGGGGGATTGCACTTTTTGAACAATGAAAACCCAAAATCTCAAATTTTCCGGAAGGAATGTCCCCTCTGGGCTACCCTGCAGCCCTGATGTCGAGGGATTCCTTTTTCTCTCTTTTGGTTCTTTTAACTTCCATTATAATTTTTAAAAAAGTAAATAATAAAGTATAATTTATTATTGGTTAAAAAAATATCTTTAAACATATACTGCGTAATTTTCGTTACATACCGTGACCATTTTAAATTAAAAAAAGCTCGTTCAATTAAAATTTAGCTAAGACGTACGGAAAATTTCATAAAATAGAAATTTTTCATTAATATTTTGATATCGTTCTATGCATAAAGATGCATAAATGTGTATGAACTACAATGATAGTACATACAGATTTTTTAATCTTTTAATACATGAATTACATTCATTTTAAAAAGCTCAACTAATTAAGAAATCGGTGAAAAATGAATAGTTTTAATGCTTTATAAGAATCAACTAATAAAATGTTTCCTCTGAAAGAAAAATCCTTCTAAAGTAGGGAAAGTTTGCGCGCAGAAGAAGCATTTTTTCTTTCGAAGTCTAGGGGAGGAACCAAATGCCAAGTAAACAAACGGAGAGTTGAATTACTGCTTTGGCACCCTTCTCCTAAAAGGGGGATAAAGTTGTTCGGACATTCGGCCGGCCGTTTTGATCGCCTCAATGAAAAGCCGTCTGGGGCGGCTTGGTCTTCAGAGGGTTAAGTTGACACCCAATTTGCTTGCCAAAATTTTTCAGAAAATCCTTTATTAAAAGGGACTCTTCATTCACTAGAAAATAACAGTCATGGACTGTAATATTCAACCAATGGGCAGGTATTTTTCGAATTTCTCGTTTAAAATCGATTATTCTTAAACTTTTTTTCCTTTTGCATAGGATATCTTTAATACGACTATTTTTTAGTTTTTCAATTTAAGGGGGCAGATTTATTTTTAATATAGTTATGTTTAGTTCTGAAAACGAAAGTATCTTTAATAAAAAAAAATCTGCAACAGAAAAAAAGTAAATAACAAGTTGAATGTAGATTTTGCCATTGCAGAATTCAGTTTCGCCTCCAATTTAAAAAAAATCGATAGAGGCTTTTTAGAAGGGCCTTTTAGAATGCAGTGAACTAACTTCATTTTTCTTGTGTTTATCAAAATATAATAGCAAACAGAACGGCGCGAAATACCCAAATGATTAGCAATTTCTCTCTGAGACATTGGAATTGCGGAATAATAAAGCGATACAATTTGACGTGCTACTTCCTCATTGACTAGATTTATCAAAAACAGATTTTTTCTTTAGTTTAGACGCTTTTTTATAGACTTTGAGAAAAAGAAAATGCATTTTAACAATAAAATTGTATGAATGTCTCGTTTTAACGGCCAGATTACGAAACTAGCCAATGGGGGGGGGGGGGCACCGTAATACTTACCGATCATGGATATGCATTATATAATATGTGAAAATAAAATATGTGAAAACTATTTATAAAATGCATTGCAATTCCAAAACAAAATTTAAACGTATATTTAAATATTCTTAATATATATAGTAATGCTCCATTAATGAATTGCTGATGAACTCATTTCGACAAATTATGTAAAATACTAAACTACACAAGTAGTACCGGATTATGTATAAGAAACATCTTTATCCAAAAACAACTCCAAAAACAATAATCATATTAACTAACAGTTTACTGCGTCAGATTAAGTGTCTCATTTCCAATTAAAACATATCTTTGAATTGAAATTTGAAGAAAATACAGGGTCATGAAAAATCGAAGAATGTGGAAAACAGGATTACAAATATCTCGGAAACTGTTAATCCGACCGACTTCGTTCATGATGCAAAATTTGTGTCATTTTATTGCCTTTTACGTCCTTTTCTTAACATAAACAAGATCGAACATTTTTATATACATTTCGTCAGAACGAATTTTTTGAGAGTCTGAAAAAATAGTTACGGATAATCGAGGTTACTGATATTAAATGGGTTTCGTCCTATTCTTACTTACTAAGTGCATAATAAATTTTAAGTCTCTATCTCCATCTGTTCGTGAGACAGAGAGTTTACAGACAGACGGACGGCAATTTTTTTTCCTAAAAATATGCTTTTCGGAATCTCCAGTATCTGAAACGTGTAAATCCGTCAAAATTTTTTTTTCGAGAGTCCAAAAAAATAGTTCTGGACAATCGAGGTTACTGATATTAAATAGGCTTCGCCCTATTCTTACTTACTAAGTACAAACAAAATTTTAAGTATCTATCTCCATTTGTTCGTGAGATAGTGCGTTTACAGACAGACGGACGGCAATTTTTTATTCTAAAAATATGTTTTTCGGAATCTTCAGTATCTGAAACGTGTAAATCCGCCCAAATGATGTTTTTTCGATGTGTTCAAAATGATCGCAAGACTTACCCTATACTACGTATGATAGGTAAGTAAAAGTGGGCCACAATTTTTGACACGACACTTTTTACCTTGTCTAAAAGAAATAGCATCGGAGGCTAAAAACAATATTAAAATTTTATCTCAGTTATCCTGTTAATAAAACTGTTTAATAAATATTAATTTTAAACGAGAAATCCTAAACCAATCTGCCCATTGGTTTAACATTATTAAGCGTGTGTTTTCAAATGAGTGGAGAATCCCCTTAAACAGGAATATATTCTGTGTATCACATTTTTACTGACACTTTTTTTTCAGAATCTTTGAAAAAATATTTTTAACTCCCTGAATTTGAAAAAAACCCGCCGGAAAGGGGGCATTGCAATAGCGAATTTTGTACCATTTTCAATATTTTACCATCGAAACGCGTATGAAGTTATGAATAGAATTGAAGCAATTTTTTGTGTTAGTGTTTGGTTATGGCTGGTAGATCCTCTCTGAATTCGAAAAAAATCCGCCGTAAGAAGGCGCTGTTATAGCGATTTTTGTACCATTTTTAATTTGCACCACCTAAAAGTGTATGAAATTATACAGAGAATGGAACCAAATTATTTGTGTAAGTTTTTGGTCATGACTAGTAGGTCCCCGAAAAAAAAAATCACTGTAAGGGGGGCGTTGTAATAGCTATTTTTGTGCTATTTTGATTATTGTACCCCTTAGGTGTATGAATTTAAGCACAGAATTTAGCAAAATTTTTTGTGTAATTGTCTGACTATGGTCAGCAGGTCCTCCCTAAATTTGAAAAAAAAAAATCTTCCGGAAGGGGGATCTGTAAATGCCGTTTCCGTCCTGTTTTCATTATTGTACCATCGAAAAATGTACCGGGTGTCCCAAAAATGACTGATGGATTTTAAAATTCAATAACTTGCAAACGGTGACAGCTATTTAAAAAAAAAAATTGCAGGAGGGTTATGTATAATGTCAGGAGTTTTTTTACCGTAATTTTTTTTATTTTAGTTCGAATTTCAAACAATGCATGGCGCTGACGGCGATTGAAGTCCAGGTGATCAGTGCTGAGTGAGGTCAGTTTTGACGTCGACCTGGGCTTCAATTGCCGTTAGCGCCATCTATTGTTTGAAATTAGAACTAAAATCAAAAGTTACAGTAGAAAAGCTTCCGATATTATGCATAACCCTCCTCCAAAAACTTTTTAAATAGCTGTCACCGTTTGCAAATTATTGAATTTTAAAATCCATCAGTCATTTTTGGGACACCCGGTATAAAGCTATGTACAGAATTGAACCAAATTTTTGTGCATGTTTTTGTCTATGGCCAGCAGATCTTCCTTGAATATAGAAATATTCCGTGGGAAAGGAGCATTGTAATGGCATAGTGTTTTTTATGTCATTTTCTCAATTCTTCGTCGTTCTGCTGTGCAATCGGCTCGTGCAGAGACGAGAACTCGCGTCCTGCTAAACCGGCTTTTTGCAAATAGCTGATGATAACAGAAAAAAGGGAAAACTATTTATTTAATAAACATCATGATCCACATTA
The DNA here is from genome assembly GCA_964019185.1 of Maratus speculifer. Classification (NCBI taxonomy): domain Eukaryota; kingdom Metazoa; phylum Arthropoda; class Arachnida; order Araneae; family Salticidae; genus Maratus; species Maratus speculifer. The sequence goes on from CAXHSM010000694.1 coordinate 28,293, forward strand.
ACTCGTTTTTACTCCGATTAATTGATTGAAGAAAAATATAAAATGAAAATCAAAGTTGGTATAATATTTAATTAATAATATTAAAATATTAACTTGTGTAACTACTTTAGGAACTAATAAATGTTCGTATGAGATAGAAGAAAGTTTTTGTGACTGGCACATCCAACTAGTTTTTCAACTATAAATTTAGCTGCTATTTCGATGCAATAATATATCGTCTATAATTGCAATATTATCGTTAGTTTTTTGTATTTTCCAATAGTATTTTAACTACCTAAAAAACGTTTAAAAATTGGAATAAGTCCGAAATACTATCTTATTAGTTTTACTTTTTTAACGCATTTTATGGGCACACAAAACGTTTAAAAATAAGAAGGAAAGCAATAAATTTCAACCCATATACAGTCAGCTCTCGTTAATTTGAAATCGGATAAATCGAATCTTCGCTTAATTTGAACTAAACATAAAGTTCCGGAATTTTCATGGCAGAATAACATTAAAAATTCCGATTTATTCGAATTCATTTTCTCTGGACTTTGTTTAGTTTGAACTAAAGACAATTCTTTTTTTTTTTTTTTTTACTTCCTCACAAGCTTGAGATTCTCGAAAAAACTTTCTTTAATTTTTGTCAAAATTGTTTGGAACAAGTAATTTAATCCTGTGCATTTGATAGCCGATTTCTGAGTGCCCTTTTTGTCCATCAACGATACCTCCACCTATTTTACTGTTGTGCATGTTCCTAATCCCTTAATTTGTTTACGTATTTATGTCTTTTTATTTAATATTAAGTCATGTTCTAATGTCTCAGTAGACATAAATAAAAAAAAAATACCATACAATTAATTCATTTGCAGTAGTATTTCTTTTAATCTTATTTTCCTCTCATACTATCCATAATTTGAACTTTGAATAGTTCGATCATTTCTTGTGGTTCCGACGATTTCGAATTAACAAAAGCTCATTGTATATATATTCTAATTTTAATAGCAAATTTCTATTTTTTTTAAAAAGATATGCTGTAAACAGTTATTTTACATGTTTCGTTTCCATTGAAAAGCAGATTATTTTTGTTAGTTCTTCTCATATTTTTTCTTTGTAATAAGCATGGAATTTTTTTTTTTTTTTTTTGAGAATAATCATTTCTTATTTTAGTAAATTATTATGATAAAAATAAGTTTTATTAATCAATATTGATTTTTAATTTTTTTATCTAATATATATATTTAATATATATTAGATAAATCTCTTAGTATAACTATATAAATTTAGCTAACGCATTATGCAAATTATATTTTGATTGCGTCTTCGCATGGACAGGGAAATATTATTTAGTAAACCTACTCATTTTTCTTACAATTTTTATTATCTTTTTAATTCTGGTTACAGGGTATTATGTACAATGTTGTTTGTCGGATTTTCTGAAAATAATGTTTTTTTTTTATATTGAGAACACTGCAAATCATAAGCTAAAAACTTGGGATTATTTTTATAAAAACCTTGATTTCTCTACAGGTGTACATGCTATAAACACAAAAATAAACATACCTTATTACAATAAGCCACTTAATAATAATCTGCAGTTCGGATGCTTTTTCTATTATAGTTTTGACAGGGTTATCCAAAATATATTCGTTTTTTTTCAATTTGTTGACGGTCCCCTATGGAGTTTTTGGAAAAGATCTTCCTTGAAATATATGACCTGTATTCTTCTGCTTACAAGTATTTATCCAGATATTTAACAAAATGTCTAAAATTGAAAGTGGATGGTCATCTTTGGCTATATAATGAATATTACTGTACTTGTGTAGCTATTTAAATAATTGTCTAAAATTGCAAGTGGCTGGTCATCTTTGGCCATATAATAAATATTGCTAATTAGTTAAACTGAGAGGATAAATTACTTTTAGAAATACAGAGACTACAATTTTGATAATGATTTGTTTTACTTGTTTTTGTAATATCAAAAGGAAATTAATATGAAATAAAAATCCTAAAGAAATAAATGAGCATAATCTTTTAGCTTTTTTTTAAATTTATATATTTTAAGAAAATATAGCAAATAGAAAAGTTTTATGTATAAAAAATCAATTTTCCTAGCAAATCAAATAAAAAAAATATTTTATTCTATTACTTTTTAAATATTCTATTATTTTATCTCTATAAACATAATACATCAAAGAATTTAAAATAATAATTTTATCATAAACAAAGGTAAGTCTTATCTGAAACTGTAAACCTTAGGAATAAATGAAAACCATAACTTACAAAGAAAGAACATGATTTTGAAATAGTTGAGAATTTCACTTTTATGGCTAAATATCACATAAATGTGCATTTTAGTGTTCCAGACCTTTATTATGGATTTTAAGCAAATAAAATGTAAAATTTTATTATTATTCTTTAGAACTATTGTTTTAAAAATCAATAAATCAAAAAATATGATTTTATTGCAATTTCATTATTTTTTAGAAAATTTTAAACCTTAACAATGCCATTTTTGTGATAGTATCAGGGACCAAATGTCTGTATAAAAAAGTGTATTTTCTTCTAAAAGAAATAAAATAATTTTTATAAAAATTGCTAATTATTGTAAAAAAACATTTGGTCTTTAAAGGAAAATATTTTTTATTAAGTTAATTATCATGCATGAGTAATTAAATTGTATGCATGCAAGCATATGCATCATTTTCGTGACACGCGAAAATAACTTCATAAACGGTCAAACTATTGCGCTATTATAAGGAAAGGGCATGTTTACAAACAAACACTTCTGTCGACCAATCTACCGCTACATTTTTTGTCATAGCGATCATTGTAGGAATCATCTTGATGACGTAGCCCAATCATATCACACTTACTTATACAGCTCATATTCAAAATATTAGAATAATTACCTTTTTTTTGGAAATTGAAAATATCGTTTGGTAATTTAATGTCTTTTAATGAAAATATGCAAACGATATTTTTATTAACAACTTATTGTTGATTAAACTTACTTGTTATCTTAAATTTAATATCATTTTTTAAAAAATTAATTGCAAAAAAAAATTATTTTGAAAAGTCAAAATATTAGAATATTTATTCAAGTGGTTCAAAATATTAGAATATTTCACATTAATTCTCCTTTAATTATTACCAATTCTTAACTGGTGGCATCATTGATTAAATTCAGACTATTTTATTTAAAATCAGTATTCTTTTTTGCAGTTTGTTTCTTTTTCGTCTTAAAATGGGCCGTGTGAGTGATATTCCTGAATCTACTAAACTTCGTATGGTTGATTTGTATCGGCACGGTAAAAATCAATGTTTTATAGCGAATTATTTACATTGTTCGCAATCGAGCGTTAGTAAAATACTAACACAATATTCAAAAATTGGAAAATTTAAAAATAATCGCCGAAATGGTGGCCGAAAACCAAAAACATCTGCTAGAGATGACAGGAAACTGAAGCGTATAGTTAAGAAAAACCGTTTTAAAAGTGTGCGATTCTTGCACCGAAAATGGAAAGAAGAAGGAGTTGAAGTTTCTACATCGACAACATTAAGACGTCTCCATAAATTTAAATTTGAATCTCGTGTACCGAAAACAAAACCTCTCATGACTGCAAGACAAAAGCGTATAAGATTGAATTGGTGTAAATCAAGACGTTTATGGAGCAATGAAGATTGGAAACATATATTATTTAGTGATGAAAGTATGTTTTGTGTTTCATATGGTAATCAAGGTATTCGAGTTTGGAGAATGAAGCAAGAAGCATTTGATAAAGAATGCCTTAAACGTTCCGTAAAATTTGCTGCTAGTGTCATGGTTTGGGGTTGTATGAGTGCAGAAGGAGCTGGAAAGTTATGCGTCGTCTACGAAAAGGTTAACTCTCTGATATATCAAGAAATTTTAGAATATTACATGATTCCATCATCAGAAGATTTATTTGAAGATGATTTCATCTTTCAACAAGATTTAGCGTCCCCGCATACCTCGGTGTCAACTAAGAATTGGTTCCGCCAACGCAACATTAAGGTACTTCCTTGGCCACCAAATTCACCAGATCTTAATCCCATTGAAAACTTATGGTGTATAATGAAGAAAAAACTTCAAGAAAATCCTCCTTCAAGTAAAACTGAGTTAGTGGCACGTATAAAGTCTATTTGGGCTAATATTGATGGAAATGTTTGTAAACACCTTGTATATAGTATGCAAGATCGATTGTACGCTGTTATGAAAGCTAAAGGGGATGCTACAAAATATTAACTACCATTTACTTCACATTCATAAGGTAATATTGTTGCGTAAAATAAAATATTCTAATATTTTGAACCAATCTAAATTTTATTCTAATATTCTGGTGTGTTTAAGGAAGCTGTATACCTAATTTATTGTGCTGTATTTTATATTTTATAAATGTTAAAATCTTATCTAAACATTCCAGATTTAATTTATAAGAAATTTAATTGCATTTACTTAGTATAAAAAATAAATAAATGACAAATAATTTTTCTTATTACTTTTTCTCAATTATTCTAATATTTTGAATATGAGCTGTACATTGGCAAACTTAGACCAATCAAATTCAAGGAGCTCATTCGTACAGTGTCAGTCATTAAAGAACGGACAGGTTTCTCTCCCTCATCCACAGTAATTCGTCCACAGTGACGTCAGCTGCCCTTTCCTTATTCATTTTAACAGTATTTTGGTGATTGGAAGCCTACA